>APFE031241077.1:0-12960 GCA_000404065.3 Pinus taeda | reverse complement strand
CACGGAAAAATCTAGGCGATAGCTAGGCTAAATCGCCCCTCGACCTACTGCAAGACCTAACCCCAAGGGCTCGGTGGATTCAACTGTGACCCCGATGGCGAGGCACGGCTTTTTGACCAACGACTAACCCTTGGGGATGTTTTAAGAATATCTTAAATAAAAATATTAATAATGTAAATCTAAAATTACTCATTTTTTTATGCCCTTCTAAAATTTCATATTTTCTTTAAGCTACATTTCATGCCACCATTATCTTGGTTTCCCTGTTTATGAAAACAAAAGATTATATATTTTTAAGATTTAGTAAATTAAAAAAAAAAAATCAATTATTATTACCTTATTATATTATTAATCACTTGAATATAAATAAACCAAACATTAAGGGGTAATTGTGAATTGTGGTTGTTTAAATAAGTTTTGAAACATAATTTAACATGGTCAAGTTGTAAATTCATTCAAAATGATTAGTTTTTAGCATTTCAAATATTATTATGTATTTAGATTGTTATTTTATCTTATATTTTTTAATTTTACAATTAAATTTATATATTTGTATTTTCATGACTAAAGTTAATTTTACAGTTTAGTATGATGTGTAACTTTGTTGATCAATCAGTTAATGACTCAAAAATTCATATATAAAAGATTTCATAACGTTCGTTTTAACTATCTATTTTTTTCTTATTTTGTATGTTCATGGAATATTTACCATTCACCACAATCCCTAAGCATTAGGGATCTAATAATTCTAATAGTGACATGGTAGATGAGGCAAATAGAGTTACATTAAAATAGTTAAAGTGACATCAAGCCCAAGATTGAAACACTTCATCCAATCAATAAGATACAAACCCATTGTTTCAAAAAAAATAAGAATACGTATTCCATATCAAATCTGGATCTTCTTCAACTTCAAATAAAAAAAGCATAAAACCTTATTACACCAAAATAATAAATAATTTTTTCTTTAACCATGATTATTTAAATTTGTTTGCATCCATTTAAGGAAGTGACAAATTCTAATTAACTCTCAAATAAACCCTATTTCAACTAATGCAATGACCATATTGCAAGAAAAAGCTTCGGGGAATCTTACTTTTAAAATTTAATCCATCTTCTTCATGTAAAAGCTCCAGAGAATTTTACTTCTAAAATTTGATCCATCATCTTCATAAAGCAAAGCGGTTGATATTTTTAGATCGATTTACCTAGAAAAGCTACCAGGACTTGAACAAACAAACCTGACATCTTTAAGAGCAGGACATCACCCCACTGTTGGATCTAGATCGATAACTAAGGAATCAATAAGAATATAAGTGTCACCATTAAGTATCTACAGCATAGCGCATTGTTGGAGAGATTCAAAAGAATTTATTAAGAAAATGATTATGATAGAGAGCCACACCTATTGGCGTAAATATATTTAACATTTTCACATAAAATATAGCCCACTCTAACATGAAAGTATAATATTTAATATTTAGTGAGTGAAAAATAATAATATTTAACATTTTTCTAATTATAAGATTGTAATTATATTGGTTTTTAGGGTTCGCTTAATTGGTTGAGTTCTCTTTGTTAAAAAACTTAAATAAGTTGATGAGAAGTTTAACGAATAAAACAAAGGGAACTCAACCCATTAAGATATTAGGAGCTGATATAATTACACTCCTATTGTTAGAGAAATGTTAAATATATTATTTTTCACTTAATGGATGTTAAATATTACAATTTGTTGAATATTATAGGCTCCAACTGTCTAGCGGAGGTCCTCGCCCTATGGGGCATCTTAAACTTACAAAGTGGCTTGCCATTAAGGAAATTTGAATTGTTGGAGACTCTAAGTTTGCCATTGACTAGGTGCAAGGTTTTTCATTGCTAGAGGCCCATCCCTGTTCCATTGGCTTCGGCAGATCATGGTCCTAAAAGACTATTTTAAAAAGATTTATTTTTCCTTTATATACCAGGAAAAGAACTTTGTCGCTAATGAGTTGTCCAAGTGAGGAGTACCGACAACACCAACTTCTTTCATTATAATCTTTGGATCAATGGTGTGGTCCATGCAAATGGTTTTCTCTCTCCATATTGATTAGATCTGTCATTTTTTTTGTCTTTATTGTAGTGTTAATGTTGGCTTTGGGTCGATGTGTGTTGTTTGTTGCATCCTCCTTTTGGTGTCTTTGGGGTTGTCTTCTTGTTTTATTGGTTTTTCATACTACAAGGTTTTCTATGTTCTTTATTTGGTTCAAATCCTCCATCCCCTATTTGTTTTGTTGGAATGTTGTTTCATGTACTTTTGAAAATGTAACAATTGATAATATTAAGGATTATAATGAGATAAATTGGATTATTTAACTAACTACATTAGTTATTCTAATAAACTATTCTTTAATGTATTCCATATACTATTATATTTAATATTAAATTTAAGCCTTTAAATAAATTAAGTTAATTATTAATATTTACTTAACTATTATATATCTTTTAGTAACCAATATTTCTTTCTCTCGGGGTTAGTGTAGAAATGATTAAGAGCTAAATTTAGTTATTCTTTTAATAAACCTTATTATTTTATTTCTATTATAACTTTTTATCTATATACAATTAGTAATTAAATACAATTCATTGATAGTATTAAAAATAACATAACTAAGTTATAGATTAACAAAATTGTTTCTCTTTGTCCCTATCCCTAGGTCGAGTCAAGTCAAATGTAGTCGTTGTCCTTGTCCCTTGGTCTAGTCAGTGAAATATAGTTGTTTCCTAGTCTATTATAGTCGTTTCCTTGTCAAATATAATCGTTGGATGATCTTCTCTCTCTCTCTATTTAACATGTAGCCGTGATCTGGTTCTTCAACTTGTCTTGATGATGAACCACAATTGTTGGTTCGAAACGCGTCGACAAATGATTGATAATGTGATTTACGCTGAAACCCCTATCATATAATTGTTATGAATCGCAAAAGCCTCAATTCAACAATTAACAATTTAATTATATAATATTAAAATAAAATATATTATGCACTGTTTTATTAAATTTTAATTTTAAAATGAATATCTAATCTATTCATTTTAATGTAAAATATCTATAAATTTTATATTTATATAATAAAATATATTTTAATATTAAATCAAAATATTTAAAGTAACACCCTAGCAGGATATTGGGCCAAGAAACGTTGGAGGTTGGGGGAGCTTTCCACCATACCACCTCCCACGCCATTTAAGAGGGGTTGGCATGCTAGCCTGCACCATGCATTACACATGTGAACCTCTCCTTCCTTATTCATTGTCATGGCAAACCATCCTTTGTTCAATCACTTTGCGACGCCAAACCCTTCTCTCTAGATTTTATGATGTGCTTGGGCTCCTCCCCCACCACATGTTGGATTATTCTCTTAGCTAGCCAGTTGTGGTGGGTCTGTGTGCAACAAGAAGTTTGTAAACTATGGCCTAATTCACTATCCTTTTCTGACTTGTGGCCACTTGCTTCTAACAATGGAATCGAGGTGACTTATGTTTGCATGCAACCTAATTTATGTTATGTGTCTGAAGGGACCTATTACTCGCACAAGGAGTTGAGTATTTAGTCTAGAGATTAGCGATAGGCATGTTGTCACTCTTAGAGACAACCCACGGGTTGAGGAGAAGGATCGGTTCCTAGAACATCTTAGTGTGTCTTAAGGATTTATTTGTTCTTCTCAAGAATTAGATACAAACTTATGAAATTGGTCCAATCACCCTACTCAAAGGAAGATTCAATATACACTTAAGCAATATGTCATTATCAAGACTTAATGTTCAGTTATGGTAGCTGACACATAGAGAGTGCAGTCTCATTGGTCATTGCAGTGTAGATGAAAGAGGAAGTATGAGAGAAACCCAGTGCAGAGGGTTGGATAGACACAAAATCCTATGCACCAAATTCCAGTAAGATCATGAACAAGATAAAGGAAATGAGGTTTAGAAACCATGGAGTGCATTTTAAGGCCTTCAATCCCTCACATTATAGGTACTAATTTCCATGACATGACATACATAAATCTGATATATGAGACTGAATTCCGACAGCTACAATTACATAATTTCTGAAAGGAAAGAAACACATATGAAAATGATAAACAAAGACAAATCACATGCTCCATATATCAATGCTTGGAATCACAAAAAACATCTTCATTAATCTTCAAGAACAACATACATCTCATAAAGCTTCAAAACTTGCAAAACTTGCAAAAAATTACAACCCCTGCGATGGAAAATTGAACCCCTTCTAATGAGATATGCATCCATTTTATAGGGAGAACCAAGACAAGAACAATTACAAAAATATCTAGAACATTATAGTTGGCTGAACTACCTAGTTGTTTGAGCATGTGACTAACCTAGTTGTCCTAATTATTACATAACAAATTTGATTCCTTTCTTGAAAATGAAATATTAACAAAATTGTAGAAATGACACGAATGTGTCATGATTGTCCAAACAAAATATCTTCACTGTCAACTTTGTTGATCTTCTGAGACGAGTCCATGCTCGATTATTTAGTTCGCGTTGAGTTGGTGAACTGGCCACACTCCTACCATTATATTCCCTCCATTGTTGCATATCATTTTACCTGTCATTTTATCCCTTAACTTCTTAAAGCAACCCTTTTGGAGTTGGATCTAGGCCTGTGGGCAGTTCCTTCCACCCATCAGGATCAAACTCCCTGTCAAAATCGCAACGAAGAGGCCTTAGCAAAGTGGAGGAATTACATAAGAAAAGGTCGCAAAACATTTTGTCATTTAATAGATCGTGGGATCGAAAAATTTCTCCCATCATTGTCTCTTGAAACTCCCTGGTCCCCTAATATTTTTGAAATATAATTAAAAGTAACTATGGGATTCCGGGATTTCCAGAATTCCTCCACTACTGTTCCTTTCCCCCTACAACCCTGACACTCAATTTAAATTCAATTTAGAATATGTTATGGGGTTCTATGTTTTTGATCTCCTACGTCAAAAATTCGTCATAAGATTCTATTAACAACCTGTCCCAAGTAATGAAAAAACCTTATGTCTATTGACGAATCCCTAGTACCTAGCTCCTTTTTAAAATAGCTCACAGTATTCACCCTTTCAGGGTTCCAAGATTTCTGTTATGGGGTTTCATCAATAGAGGGCCCCTACTCCGACAATTGAAGGATTCCTCTTGCCTAACGCTTTGGGAATTGTCATTTTATAAATTTTACAGTGTTTTAAGGTTCTAGCTCGGTACTATAAAGTCCATCTCTTGGCTCTATCTAGTGCTAGTTATGTTTCCGTGACTCTGTTTATTGATATATTTATTCCAAAAGTGAAATTTTGCTAAGTGTTAGGCTTTATTGGTTTAGTCCCGACTTTTGTACTTCGACTCCTTTTGGCTCTCTGCTCTCCTCGGATCTCTCCTCCAAGGTTTAAAACATGAAGTATTTGTTTATTATACTCTTCTCCAAGCATGATTTTGCTGTGACTTGATCTCATTTGCACTCGACTCTATTCTGATCTATGTCTCTGTCTCCAATGCTTCTGCAATCTCCCTTTCTTTGCAGCCCTTCTGTGATCGAAAAATATATATACGAAGCCTCCTCTCATGGTCCTTCTCTAGTTAATGGATCATTGATCCTTGTTGATCGATGATTAGTGCTTATCTTCCCGGAGGTCTCAAATCTGCCATTATTTGGATTCAGGGCTCTCATGAAGGTAAAGGCATATATCCCTCCTGAGCTTGGTTTCTTCTGATGAAAAAAGGTAACTGGATTTTGTGGAAACGAAGATGGATCTATGTAGGTTAGCAAGTGAAGTGGAGGAGACACATGGCAAATTTGGCTTGGGTGGAAAGCAAGGGAGGACGGTGATGTGGAAAATAGTTTCATGCTCATTCTCCATGCTCGCCTAGCGATAGTCCTGACTACGAACATAGCCACCATGTTGGCCCAAAATGTCGCGGGTCCATCTATCTTCCTGCAACGAGGTGCTTTGGCAGGCTTAGAGACGAGGCTCAACCCCCCCCCACCCCCCCTTCAGAATCCATCATAGTCATTGGTCTATATAGTGCGCCATTTTAACCTTGGCTTCCTAAGGGTAGCCTTGGTTGCAACTACCACACTTGTTACCCTATCGGGGTTCCTCTATGACAAGGTCACCCCAGATGGATGGGGACCTTCCCGGTAATTAATCATTGTTTAAACATTTGAAATTAAAAATGTGGAAAAGTCCACATTTCATCGCCTTATTTCTCTTTCTCCTCCATTTTTTTCTAAATATAGATTCCCAAATACTCTTTGAGTTCATGAACCAAAACCCTCTGTAGTACAATAATTTTAGGAAACACATAGGGGTTACAACATCAGCTCCTACTAGGGATAGGGTCTTGCTGGCAAGGCACTAAGAACCTACAAATTTGTATCCTTGTTGGGCATGGAGTCAATAATATCTTGAACCAGAAAATATCCCTGAAAATTTTTTTTTTTGTGGAAGTCTTTTGCTTATAAAAACTGGAAATTAAATGCTCACATAGTGATCTTATTTATGTACAACTCCTACTGCTCCTACTACATGGGTTAATTCACTCGAGTGAAGTCATCCTTCCAATGATATTAGCCCAAAATATGAGTATTGGACCTTATGCCATTGTGCTCTTGAAAGTCAACAATTAAAACAAGAGCGTACCACATAGAAACTTCAAAAAAAAATATATATATATATATATATATATATATATATATATATATATATATATATATATATATATATTATATATATATAATATATATATATATAATATATATATATATATATATATATATATATTATATAAATAAATAAAAATATAAAATAAAATAATATTATATATATATATATATATATATATAGCTCTTCTTGAAAAAACTGTTGCTGGTAATCTTCTTCAAACTTGCTTATATTAAGAAAATCCTTTTAAAAAACTGCAACAATATCGTCCTCCTTTGAATCATATGAACCATAAATCAGAGAATATTAATCAACATTATAGCCAGATTACTAAACTTCAAAAATAAAGATAGGTATGAACATGGGCAAGTAAAATTGGTTGGCAACTACTGATATATACCCAGAAGAAGAAATTGTATTTATTTGTTGGGAACCATTTTCTACTTGTGGTTGTCTTTGGCATATGCTCATACCTTGTTCTCCCTCTAAAGGATGTGAGTCATAAACTGGAGTCTCTTTGTTAACCCCCATTTCCAACTACCTATTTTTGCATGGATTCCCATAACTGGGATTGTTGTTGTTCTGGAGCACGCAACTCCCCATCTGTGTCATACAACGCATAAAAAGGAGTACCATCAAATTCAGCAAAATAAGATCTTTGAGGGTTTTTTTGCAGCTTAACAATGTCTCCTTCCTTTTATTTATTGTTGGGAAGTGCTTCTTGATGTAGGTATATGTTTTCTTGGTGCTAAGCTCCACAAACATATTCAACAACATCATCATTCTTAGAAATATTTTCAACTTTAAAATCTTCACAACAATCTTCAAACAAAGAATCTAGTGGATATAAATGTTTGCAAAAATAATTATATGCTATTTGAAATCTCTTTAAAGAAGATATGTTACAATGAGTTAGGGTTTTGTACCAAGCCCTAGCATATTTATCCAAAGAACACATGAGAAACTTCATTTTCACATCTTCATGAACAATAAAAGTCCTTAGGTTGTTGGGTTGGGATTTCATTTGTGATTCCACTAAATGTAGGCAAATAGGTATACCATTCTTGAAATGGAGGTACATGATGAGGATAACCAACAACAAAAGAAAAATATAGGGGGGGGGAATTCGTTTTCCAAGAATGCAGGAAGAGCCATTTTGAAAACCCCTTTAGGTGAGAGATTTCAACCTGCACTTCCTTTGCTCACCAGACAAATAATGCACATATTTCTACCTAGGGAAATATATTTTGATTCCTTCCTTAGAAAAGGTGCCAAAAGATGTTTTCGCTCTTAGAGATAATCTTTGGGTTGAGAAGAAGGGTCAGTGCCTATGACATCTTAGTGTGTCTTAAGGATTTATTCATTCTACTCTAGAATTAGATACAAACTTATGAAATTTGATTCAATCACACTACTCAGAGGCATATCCAATATAGACTTAAACAGTATGTCATTCTTGAGACTTAATATTCAGTTATGGTGGTTGACACACAGAGAATGTAGTTTCATTGGTTGTTGCAGTATAGGTGAAAGAGGAAATACAAGGAGAGAAAGCCAATGCAGAGGGGCGGATAGACACAGAATCCTTTGCACCAAATTCTAGTAGGATCATGAACAAGATAAGGGAAATGAAGTTTATAAACCATGGAGGTAATTTTACGGCCTTCAATCCCACAAATTATACTAGGTACCATTTGCCATGACATGACATAGATAAATCTGACATATGAGACTGAATTCCAACAACTACAATTACATAATTTTTTAGAGGAAAAAACACATATGAAAATTATAAACAAAAACAGAATCACATACTCCACATATCAATTCTTGGAATCACCAAAAAGATCTTCATTAATCTTAAGGAACAACATACATCTCATAAAGTTTCAAAATTTATAAAACTTGCTGAAAATTACAACCTTTGGGATGGAAAATTGAACCCCTTCTAATCAGATATTCATCACTTTTATAGGGAAAACCAAGAAAATAACATTTATAAAAATATTTGGAATCCTCCAACTGTCTAAACTACACATCTATCTGAGCATTCAACTATCCTAGTTATCATAATTATCACATAATATACTTGATTCCTTTCTTGAAAATGAAATATTAACAAAATTGTAGAAATGATGCAAATGTGTAATGATTTCCCAAACAAAATATCTCCATTGTTGACTTTGTTGATCTTCTGAGGCAGGTCCAGAATCCACTATTTAGATTCACAGTGAGTTGATGAACTAGCCACAGTCCTATCATTATATTCCCTCCATGGTTGCTTGTCATTTTTCCTATCATTTTCTCCTATAACTACTTAAATCAACGCTTTTTGGAGTTGGCTCTTCTTGTGGGCGCTTCCTTCCACCCATCGGGATCAAAATCCCTGTCAAAATCATAGAGGAGAAGCCTTAACATAGTGGAGGAATTGCATAGGAAATAATCGCAAAGCAGTTTGTCATTTAACAAATCCCAGGAATGAATAGCTTCTCCCATCACCGTCTCTTGACGCTCCCCGGTCCCTTGGTATTTCTGAAATACAATTAGAAGTAGCTATGGTATTTTGGGATTTCTGGGATTTCTCCACTATTATTCCCTACCCCTTGCAACCTCGATGCTCTATTTAAATTCAATTCAAAATATGTTACGAGGTTCTAGGTTTCTGACCTCCCAGGTCAAATCTTTGTCACAAAATTTTGTTAACAACTAGTCCCAAGTAACGAAAAAATAAATTAATCAATTAATTAAAAAAAAATCTACTTATGAATCCTTGGTGCTCGGCTCCTTTTTAAAATAACTCACAGGATCTTCCCTTCCAAGGTTCTAGGGTTTTTGATACAAGGTTTCGACAATAGATGACCCCTACTTTGACAATTGATGGATCCCTTTTGCCCGACGCTTTTGGGAATTAACATTTTATAAATGTTATGGGGTTTCAGGGTTCTGTCCTGGTACTATAAATTTAATCTCTCGACTCTGTCTAATGCTAGTTTTGTTTCCTCAGCTCTATCTATTGACAAACTTCTTCCAAAAACGAAATTTGGCTAAGTGTTAGGTTTTATTGGTTCAGTCTCAATTTTTTGTACTTCGATTACTTTTGGCTCTCTACTCTCTTCGTATGTCTCCTCCAAGGTTTAAAACATGAATTATTTGTCCATTCTACTCTTCTCCAAGCACACTTCTACTACATGTCTACACTCGGCTATGTTATAACCTTCGTCTCTATCTACAATTGTTTTGCACTCTCCATTTCTCTGCAACCCTTCTATGACCACTACATATATACGGATCCTCCTCTCACGGTATTTCTCTGGTTAATGGATCGTTAACCAAAGAATATTTGAGAGGAGGCTTTCTATATATTCAAGAGCTCGGGGAAGATAAGCACTCAAATCTGTCACTATTCATATTCAAGTCTCTCATTGAGTTGAAGGCGTAGGTCCCTCCAGAGTAAGAGAGGAGGGTTATGCGTCAAATAGTTTCACGCTCGCTCGAAGGAGGTCCTAGCTGTGGACCTAGTCACCACGTTGTCCCGACAGTTAGCGAGCCCATCTACCTTCCTCAGACGAGGTATTTGGGTGGGCTTAGAGACGAGGCTCGACCCCTCCAAAATCCACTCGTAGTCATTTATCTATTAAGTGTGCCCTTTTGACCTTGCATTTATTTGGGCAATTATTGCCTTTAACATTCGCATTTTTTACCCCGTCGTGGTTCTTCCAGGATGATGGCACTCCTACATGGACAGGGACTCTTCTGATAAGTAATCACTATTTAACCATTTGAAATTAAAAGCAGGAGAAATCCCACATTCCATCGCCTCTTGTTCTTCGCTTTCTTTTCTTTCTCCTCAATTTTATCTAGATATAGAGTCCCAAATACTCTTTGAGCTCATGAACCAAAACTCTCTACAGTACAACAAATTTAGGAAATTCATATGGGTTACAACATGACGCACAGAGGCTACATTTTATGAGACTTCAAGGATTTCACTAGAGCTAGTGGTTGCAACTACAAGAGGTGTCGTTTTTCCCTCAGTGCAAGAGAATTCGATGGATTGAGAAAAATTGGTTGGATATATGAGGTTATTATCTTATTCATCTAGCTTAGTTTTTTTCTTCCCTAATTTTGTGCTTCTCTAGTGAAATTTTGGTTGCTTAGCCATAAATTTGAAGGGTCTGCATTGCAGCCTACTTAACGGTGTCTCCCAGTTAGTATGTTTTTTAATTGTCTCTCTGATTTATTGGTCCCCCCTTATATGTTGGCCTAGGCCACCTAAAACCCCCAACATATCTTGCCTTTACTTTCCTTTCAATATTCTCAGTCTCATTCCTCTAGTCCTACATTGTTGTGGTATAGTTGTCTTAACTGGTTCTTTATTTTTTGGTGCATTATGCCCTGACAATGTATGTGTAGTTGTTATGGTGTCGGTGGCTGAGGCCCCTGGGGATAGTCACACATCTAAGCCTGTTTCCAGGAATTCACCACTATCTTTCATTTTTCTACTCCCTCCCAAAAATTCGTGAAGAAATCCACCAACTCGAGGCTCTAACCCCAATGAATGTCAAGCTTATTCCAAATTTGAAATATTGGAGGAGGTAGCCAATTAGGTTCCTAACCCTAGGCATACAAGAGGAAGACAAAGGCAATATCTGAACTCCATCACCCTCCAATGACGAACTAAAACCATTTAGGGAAGAGTCTTGAAAGAGAAGCATGAATATCATGATGATATCATCTCATGCTTGAATGAAATTAAGTAGGTGGAATGATATCAGTGTTCTTGTTTGACAAGTTTGGATGCTTGGAAAGTCACCTTCAGTGTGAACTTAATCCTACTACTCCTATAGGTGCAAGTGCGTAGGACCTAGCTCCAGTGAGTTCTTCAAACTCCTAATATCATGATATGACTTTTAGCAGTTATTTTTATTCTTTAAGTAATTCAGTACATGGTAGTTACTAGTAGTTTTGTGTGGTTACTAGTACATGGTTGGTAGATGTCTTATTTTGGTTAGACTTGAACTTCAACTAATGGTCAATAAATCTGATTTCCAACGAGGCAGATCGACACTGAATACTATAAACATGGGATGAATTTTTGATATTGAAATAATTTAAAATTAATTTAAAAAATATTAATATATAAACATTATTTAACTTTTAAATTAATAAAATAAAATAGTGAGAGGAAATAATAATAATAATAAATATAGGAAAAAAACAATAATGAATATAAAAAAATCTTATATATTACTTAAAACTTTGATAAATACATAAAGGAAAACCAACTCTAATATCAAATCACTATATTTAATATAAAATGTATTATACATTATTCACATATAACACCTTTTTTTGTTAGGTAAGACCCACGTGAGATTTGAATCGATGATCTATCACGAGTGACTTAACAGTGCGTCCATTCACCATCAATCCAAAGCCCCATAGGCTATATAACACCATACACATTAACACTTTATAAATCGGTTGTAATTTAAAAAATCAAAACTCAAAAACAATTTTCTTATACATCAAGAATATAGAAAAACATTAAGAAAATTCAAATCTAAAATTTATTATTAACCAAGTAGCTCTCTTATTAATTTAAAAATCTTTCATAATATAATTTATTATTTTTTATATTTTAACATAAATATAGTATTAATAAATTGTACATATTGTTAAATTATAATAAATCTCTTAATTTCTTTTATAATTTGAAAATTTTGTATCGTTATATTTAAATATTAATAGTTTTATCAAATCTTCTATATTTAATATAATAATGTGAATTTATTATGTAAATTATTATGTTTTTTAATTGTTTTTGTATTGAGATAACAAATATTTACATTAAATATACTAAAATTGTCTTTGGCCTACCACTTTGGAAATTAGGCCAAAGGTTATCCAAGATTAAAAAATAGATAAACGCAGTTGTTTCCTCGTCATTGGGGGAACCAATAGCAAGAGACAAAATGGGCAGCCTTTGTGGTGTGCATAGTTTGAGGCCACAAGAAAAATAGACCAAAATGAGACTCAAATAGAAACATATCAATAGTCCCAAGAGCCAGCTGGAATAGCAAGAATTGAAATGAAAATGTAGAGAACATAAGCATGAGGATGATAATGAAGTAGCAAATTGATAAGCCTCGTCATTGGGTAATTATATGAGCCTTAATTCACCTCCTAGCTTAGTCAAACCAACTATTCTCACAACTTATTGCATACTTTTGATTATATTTTGTTT
>APFE031241075.1:1184-38657 GCA_000404065.3 Pinus taeda | reverse complement strand
CAAGCCTTTCACAATACCATGGTCCAAAACCATAATAACACAATACCATGAACCCAATACTTGGGATCAATACTTTTGGATGCAATACCATGGACCAAAACCATAGGATCAAAAACTGACGGACTAATACCATGAACCATTCATGAAGATTCCCACGTGCACGCGCTTTTCTGCATTGGAGTGAGTGAAACTGAGGTCTGCACCTTTTGAACGGAGCACCTGCGAGTATGTCCGCACTCCTTGGTCGGCATACCTGCGAGTCCGTAGCTTATTCTAGGATTACCTGCGGGTATCTTATTTTCCATGATTTTGAGTGCCTAAACTGAGATCTACCACTAGAGTGAGTTGCCATCAAGTACAACACCTGTGCCATAGTACCAAACCAGAATCATAATGCCAACAATCTCCCCATTTGGACTTGATGGCAACCTCAAGATCCTCAACGTCATTCTCCCCCTTTGACATTAGGGGCAAAGGGTTATGCTCCCCTTGAGAACATGCTTAAGTCTTTGTTTTGCAGATAATGCTCCCCCTGACCAGATCCATAATCCACCATAACCATGAAAGAGATAGAGACATATTGCAACGTTGTTCAGATCAACATCCATGTTCTCCTTCTGTGCTACCATAATGCTAACAATGCATTATATGTGCTCCCCCTGAACCTGTTCCATTCGATCTTTGACCAATCCATAAAACAACAAATGTACGTGTATACCCCATATGAACGTCGCGTACAACCAACAGATGAGATTCAATCAACAAGATGATGCATCAGCTACCCCCAGCTTTTGCCCGAGGTATTTAAAGGTCTCCCTGGGTAATGGTTTGGTGAATATATCAGCAACTTGTTCCTTAGAAGGAACATACTCCAACTTGACCTTTTGTTCAAGCACTTGTTCCCTGAGAAAGTGATACTTGATCGGTATGTGCTTGGTCTTTGAATGCATGACTGGGTTCTTTTAAATGCTGATTTAACTTGTATTATCACATAAGATGGAGATAGGTGGTGTGCAAGTGATTTGAAAATCCTGTAAGGTCTGCATCATCCAAAGGAGTCGAGTGCAGCAAGATGTAGCAGCCACATATTCCGCTTCAGCTATAGATAAAGCAATCGAACTTTGTTTCTTGCTGAACCAAGATACTAATCTGGAACCCATAAAGAATGCACCACCACTTGTGCTCTTCCGGTCATCCACGCTTCTGGCCCAATTTGCATCTGTATAAGCATGAAGTGTGAGATCTGTATCTCTAGGATACCATAAGCCATAATTTTGAGTTCCTTGAAGGTACTTGAAAATTCTCTTCACTGCCTGAAGATGAGTTTCCTTTGGATTTTCCTGAAATCTTCCAACTATTCCTACTGCATGCATGATGTCTGGACGGGTACTTGTCAAATAAAGTAGACTTCCAATCATAGATCTGTAGGTTGGTTGATGCACTGCTATTGATTCATCATTTGCACTGAGGCTGCATCCTGTAACCATGGGGGTACATACTGGTTTTGCATCTTCCATGCCATATTTCTTCAAGATCTACTTGAGATACTTGGTTTGAGACAAAAAGATACCATCTTCATTTTGTTGGATTTGCAATCCAAGAAAATATGACAGTTCTCCAAGCAAAGACATTTCGAATTCTTTCTACATCACCAAGGCAAAGCTTTGACTCATAGCTTCTTCATTGCTGCCAAAGATAATATCATCTACGTACACAACAAGTATTAGAAATTTGTCATTTTCAAATTTTATATAAAGATTTCTATCTATTGATCCTTTTGAAAAACCATGTTGATGAAGATATTTGTCCGAACGGTAGTACCAAGCCCTTGGAGACTATTTAAGACCATAGAGAGCCTTTTTCAGTCTGCATACTAGATTTGGATCACTCCCAAGAATGAAACCATCTGGTTGCTCAATGTATACTTCTTCTTCTAAGTCTCCATTCAGAAAGGTTGATTTCACGTCTATTTGAAATACTTTGAACTTCTGAAAGCTTGAGAGAGCAAGGAACATTCGGATGGCCTCAAGTCTAGCAACGGGAGCGAAAGTTTCTTCAAAGTCTATTCCTTCTTGCTGAGCATACCCTTTACAAACAAGTCTAGCCTTGTTTCTAATTACTTCCCCATTTTCATTCAACTTATTTTTGAAGATCCATTTTGTCCCTATGACATTCTTATCTTTTGGTCTAGGAACCAACTGCCAAGTGTTGTTCTTTTCGATTTGCTCAAGTTCTTCATCCATTGCCTTGACCCAGCATTCATCTTTGCATGCCTCTCTTACATTTTGTGGTTCAGTGGAGGAGAGTAATGCCAAATAGCTTGAAGCTTCTGCAATTGTTCTTCTTGTTTGTACACCTGCCTCCTTTTGCCCCAAAATTTTTGATTCTCGATGATTCTTTTGAACATACCTGGAAGGAGTCTTTTCTTCTATCCTTATCTATTCCTCTAGCTCCTCATGGGTTTCTTCTTCATAGGTCTCTTCTTCATCATCAGTCTGATTTTGAGATTAGTCTTCATTCTCTTCGATATTTTCATAATTTACTTGCCTAGGAATGTATCCTTTTTCATCAACCACTACATCAATGCTGTCAACAATTCTTCCAAGTCTTTTATTGTAACACTTATATGCTTTGTTGTGGGGAGAATAACCAAGGAGAATGCCTTCATCTACTCTAGGTTCAAGTTTTCCAAGATATTCATCATTATTCTTAATATAGCATTTGCTTCCAAAAATTTTGAAATGCTTTACCGAAGGAGTCTCACCATACCAGAGCTCATGAGGATTTTGAGTGTTGTTCACTCGGACATTTGTTTTGTTTAGAATAACAACCGCAGCAAATGCAGCTTCACCCCAAAATGTTGCGGGAGTTCCAGACTCATCAAGCATAGCACGAGCCAATTGTTGAACAGTTCTGTTCATCCTTTCCACCACTCCATTTTGTTGAGGATTCCTAGCTGTAGAGAATTCCCTTCTTATTCCATGTTCTTCACATAAATCAAAAAATTCATTTGAGGTAAACTCCCCACCTCTGTAAGATCTGAGGCACTTAATTTTGTGATCTGATTCGTTTTCAGCCAAGGCTTTGAAAGATTTGGATTTTTCGAATGCTTCGTCCTTGTGTTTCATAAGTCCCAACCAAACCATCCTGGAGAAGTCTTTAATGAATAATATAAAGTATTCTTCTCCTCGAGGTGACCTTGTCCTAAATGGGCCACATACATCTGTATGGACTAGTTCAAGAGGCCTGCTGGCTGATCCTTCCTTCTCAGGGAAGTTAGTTCTGGTTTGCTTACCAAACTGACATGATTTGCATATGGTGTTGTCTGGAATTTTGATATCTGGAAGACAACGAACTGCTTGGTATTTGCATGCTTTCCTTATTTGTGAAAAGCTTAGATGCCCCAACCTCCTGTGCCATAACCAGTGTTCATCATCCTTGCTCAAATAGCATTGTTGTTGTCCTTCTTCAAATATGTATAGGTTATTTGGAGTTCTTCTACCTTTGATCACTGTTTTTCCTATATCAAGATCACGAACACTACATCCATTTGATCGAAATATTACCTCGGTTCCTTGATCGCACTCTGACTGACACTCAGTAGAGTATGCTTCAAGCCATAAACATACAAAAAATTTCTATCTTTGACCTTTTCTATGAACTGAGCAGTGCCTATTGCTTTTATGGCTGCAGGGGTATCATTTCCAAAAGAAACTTTCTTTCCCTTTTCTAAAGTAGTATATGATTCAAGTTTTTCTTTATCACCTGTCATATGCTTCGAACATCCACTGTTAATGTACCATAGATTTTCTTGTCCTTCTGCATAAAAAGCTATCCCACATCTTTCTGGTTTTGGTTCCCTTATTCTCCATGTTCTGGTGCTTGAGGCTTGTTCCATTGTCTGCCGAAACCTGCTCCTGCATTCAGAATCTTCATGACCAAAGTTATTACAAATAGAACATTCAATTTCATTTTCAAGAGCCAAAAAGTTGTTATAGGTCCTTTTCGTGATCCCAGTCATACTTCTTTGTTTTTGGGCTTCTCTAGTCATGATTATTTTATAGGCAACACATTGAGCTGCTTTGTGGCGAAAGTTATGGCAAGAGAAACATTGACCATTGAAAAAACTTCTGCGATTATCAAATCTACCTGCCAAATTATTGTAGTTTATATTGTCATCCATTCTTGAGGCAAATTGAGAAGATTTTACCTGTGGCTGGTTGTAGCTTTTGTTCATCCTTAAGGTGGATTGCCCCTGGTTTACCTAGTAGTCTTTGTTTAATCTTGAAGTAATTCGTCCCTGTTTTACCTAGTGATCTCCATTGGGCTTTTGCTCATTTCTCCTTGCTGCATCAAGATAACTCTTTGAGGTGGATGCTTGAGATGTTTCCCCATTATACCCTAGACCTGTCTTGATTAGTGGAGAACGTTGTACATTGATAATCTCATCTAGAGTTTTAGATCCCTTAACAAATTTCAGAATAAGAGCCTTTGTTTTCTCAATTTCTTTTCTAAGGCCAACAATTTCACATTCTAACTTCTCAAGGAATTTTTCTTTTTCATCAAGTTGAAATTGCAGAGTATCAATGATCACATTATTTTCTTCTAAACATGTCTTGAGTCTAAAATTCTCTTCATAAAAGCCATCCACATCTATAGCATCCATGTAATCATCATCTTCAAAAGCCATTAGAATTTTATAGTGATTACCTCGTTCATCTTCATCACTATTTGATAGACCATCATTGTCCTCATGAGTGTAATAGCTTTTCTTATTTTCATTTTGTTTCTTGTTCCATGTAACAGGTTCCTTCCCCTTGTCAATCTTATCCTTATGAGGACATTTGGCAGCATAGAGACCTAGTCTTCCACAAGAAAAACATTTGAAAGGTAACTTACCTCTGAATCTTCCAGTACCCCGTTGAAGATTTCTGACAAAATTTGATTCTTCTTCTTCTTCTGACACGTGTCCTGACTCATAGTACTCTCCTTTGCTTGAAGCCTTGAAGGCAGCTTCTCTCCTGTCTGATGGACCTCCTTTCCTCATTTCATAAGCAGTTAGAATTCCGTGCAGCTGTGACATTTTAAGGTTTTGTAGATTCTCTTTTTTCTTCTATTGCAGAAACTTTAGATTCAAACCTAGGGGACAAAGATCTTAGAACTTTTTCAACCACAATAGCCTCTTTTATTTCTTCACCCAAATTTTTCATACAATTAACAATCTCATCTACATGAAGAAAATAGTTAGCCACACTTTCATCATTGTACATTCTGAAATTTTCATACTGAATTCTGAGGGTTTGAAGTTTTGCTCGTTTTACCTGATCATCTCCTTAATAGCTCAGAACAATCTTGTCCCATATTTCCTTTGTGGATTTAAACTGCATAACCTTCATGAATTCTAATTGAGATAGACACCCCAATAGGGTATTGACAACCTTTGCATTTGTTTCATATTTCTTCTTCTCAGCTGGATCTGTAGGATTTGTTAATGGAAAAGTATACCCTGTATCTATGATATCCCAGACATCAGTATGAAGAGATTGAAGATAGGCAGTAACTCTTACCTTCCAGTATACGAAGTTTGTCCCATAAAAAATTGGTGGCCTGATTGATGCTTCCCTCTCGTAGTTTCTCATGATGAAAGATCTTCCTTCAAGCGATCAAGCTTCTTCTGAAGGACCTGCTCTGATACCAATTGTTGGAAATAATACTGAGAGGGGGGGGGGTGAATCAGTGTTATCAAATTCTTTTCAATGTGTCTTCCATATTTATACTTTAATTTATTCTTCAGATATTGATCATTAGATTGTATGTCAGTACCATATAATAATGAGCAAGAACAGATAATCACACCAAGGAACACCAGATATAAGGTGGAAACCCAATGTGGGTGAAAACCACCTACTGCAATATGTCTCTATCTTCTTTCAATTAGAAACTTCTTTTACAATGATTTTGTACTAGTGCAGTCCTTTACCAGTATGCAGGCTGCAACCTGCAGCGAGCTACAACCCTCTCTCGTTTTCCAGTCTCTCCTGGAGGGGAGCTACAACCCCGTTAGCTCTTCTACTTCTTTAAGGACCACATTTCATTAATTTTCAGACTGGATCGAAGAACATCAAACAATCATCAAGTACATGTGAATCAACCGAACTCCTTATACAATCAACCAATGAATCACCCAACTTTTCAGAATGCTGTAAACAGAAAAGCAATACCAGTAATCTAAACCCAGAACTCTGCAGCAAATAGATAAAAGGTAGCCAACAAATACTTCAATAAAAGTCTGCAACTTCACCAATATAAACCTGTGGATATCCGTAGCTCTTCTGTGTCTAAACTGTGCAGATCTGCATCTAGTCCTCTTCTGCTCTGCATACCTCCGCACCTACACTTCTTCTGCACTGTGTACCTCTGCTCAGATCTGCATATGCATTGTCTACCTGACAGGGTACCTCCACACCTGGTCCTTCTGTTCCTCTGCAAACCTCCGCACTGTGCCTTCTTCTGCGCCGCGTTCCTCACACCTGCGCCTTCTACTACACTGCAGATCCCTGCACCTGCACCTTCTCCTACGCTGCGGACCCCCGCACTCACGCCGTGGATCACCTGCAACCTCTGATTAGGGCCAAATTAATAGTCCTCCAATGTGCCACAGACAGTCAGATCCATAGATCTGATCACACGCCCAAGAGATCAAAACCTATCAATAGATCTGCCTTACACTTTTCAGATTTCACCTTGATATAGATTTAGCCTTTTAAACCGACTACCCAAAATTTTAGATCTTAAGATATTCAAATTTTTCACATGTATCTAGCCAAGTGATCTCCTTTCCTTTTTATAGGCAAGCCCTTATTCAAACCATGGGACAAAACCATCGAAAACAAATACAAGGGATCCAAACCAGGGTTCAATAATTTAGATCCTATACCACAGACCAAAACCATAGGATCATGAACGACAGGCCAAATACCAAGGGCCAAACATAACAATTCCCACGTGTGTGTGCTTCTCTGCATTGGAGTGAGTGAACTGGGGTACGTACCTTCTGAAGTGAGTACCTACGGGTATGTACGCACTCCTTGGTCGGTGTACCTGTGGGTCCGCAGCTTCTCTTAGGATCACCTGCGGGTATCTCATTTTCTATGAATTTTAGAGCCTGAACATAGATCTCCCACTTGAGTGAGTTGCCATCAAGTACAACACCTGTGCCATAGCACCAAATCGGAATCATAATGCCAACACAAAACTCGGGCTTTAAGCCCCAAAACCTGTTGCAGGGGATCCCATGCCCAACAAGCTCCCAACACAATCATCTTGAGTCGTCCCGAGTCACTCTATTGGTGCGGCGATCTTGGCATGGAACCCCTCCAACTGTGCCTGTGCTACCCGAAGGTTTGTAGTGCATCGTTCTATTGTCTGCTAGATTTTCCCCATTTTTTCTTGTGAATCATCTATGCCTGACTCAATTCTCTTCTTTGGTACCGGCTTCTAGTGCTTGTGTTTATAGTCCTAAACCCTTGTCCGGCTTCTCGGGTTACGAAGATTGTGCTTTGGTCGATTAGTCAGATAGCTAGCCCACCCATGTAGGGATTCAAGTGACTGTCATTTACTTTTCATGGGAAGGGTTATCCATTAAGTTTGACTAGCTAGACGCGCCTCTGTCTGTGACATCTTTTACCACATATGGTCCCAACTAGTGCATTATAAATTTTCTGGAAAATTTTTCGAACTTGCTATCATACAGCAACACTAAATCATTTACCTTGAAGGTGCACAACTTGATATAGCAGTCGTGCCAGGCTTTCTCATGCTGCTTTTGCTACTAGTGAAATCCGGCCAAAAATTGTTCTTCCTCGAGTTCTTATAATTGCGTGAGCCTTTCTTCTAGAGCTTCGCGGTTCATCATGCCTATGAGTGCTGCTATTCGTAGACTAGGTATGAGGTATTCCATCGACATGACTACTTTCGTACCATAGACCAACTGGAATGGTGTCTGTCCTGTCAATTTCTTGCACCTGAGCGTACCCGCTGTGTATGACATATTTTGGTCAACGTAGTCTCCAGTATTTTGTTGAATGCTTCTACTGTTCCATTAGCGTGTGGGTGGTATGGTGTAATTTTCTGGTGATAAACCTAGAACTCTTCTGTGAGTGTGCTGATTGTTTCATTCAAGAACTGTGTCCACAATCACTCATTAAGATTTCTAGGCAGCCAAATCGTGTCAACACGTTTTCGAACAAAAACTTTGCAGTCGTGGCTACTGTGCAGTGCTTGACTAGTTGTGCTTTCACCCATCGTGTCAGGTACTTCGTCACAGTGATGATGTAGCACGCACTCATCTTTCCCTGAGGTTTGATTGGGCCTACAAATTCGATTATCCATTTCTCAAATGGCTACAATTTCATTTGGGGATTTAACGGAATCTCATCTCTTCGTGATGGTTTTCCCATCCTTTGACATATATCGCAGGCCTTACAATGCACTTTCAAATCCTAGTGCAGGGTCAGCCACCATAACCCTGCGCGAAGAATATTTTGTGTGGTTGCGCGTCCTGCATAGTGTCCTCCTGTAGCACCCCCATGTACTTCTGCGAGGATTTGACCTCGCTCAAATTTAGGTATGTATCTTCACAATATCTCATCATTGTCCATCTTGTAGAGGTGCCCCTCGATGACAGAAGAGTCTGTTGCGTGGACCACTAATTCCTTTTTTTGTAGGATTTAGTACTCCTTTGGCGCAGTCCCTATTGTTAGAAAATGGATTATATCTTTGATGTGTCCATCCGTGATGTGTACTTCAAAGAGCTATGCATTCAGTAGTCCCTCCTCCAAATTTGTTGGTTCCTCACCTGTCTCAATTTGTGACAAGTGGTCTGGTTCTGCGTTTAAGCGACTCGGCTTGACTATGATCTCAAAATCATATTCTTGAAATAGTAAGAGCCATCTGCAAATGAGCCCCCCCAACACAGGCCTATTCACCAAGTATTTCAAGGTTAGTATACATCTTAAAAACTCCTCCAAGTAAATAGTGTCGATATTTCTAAAGCACGTACACCACTGCCAACCCCTCGCGTTCGATGGTAGAGTAGTTCTTTTCTACTTTGGACAATATTTGACTCCCAAACATGATCAAGTGATCCACACTCTCGGCGCTGTCCTGTGCGAGTATGACTCCCAACGCGATATGCAACGCATCAACATGTACATGAAATTCCACGTCCCGTTTCGGGAAGACCAAAATTGGTGCGGAGGCTAGTTTCCACTTTAGGACATCCAAACTCTTCATGCAATCATCATTCCAGTAGTATGTCAGATCTTTTTTTAATAGTTTTTCCATCGGCATGGTTATTTAGGCATAACTCTTGATAAACTTCCTATAGTAGCCAGTGTGCCCCAAAGTAGCGCGTAACTATTTAACACTTTGTGGTGCTTCCAGATTCAAAATAACAACAATCTTCACAGGGTCCACCATTAGGCCTTTTTTGTAGACCACATGGCCTAGCAGGTTGCCAAAGGGAATGAGGAAGGTGCACTTTTAAGGTTCAACACAATCTGGTGTTGGCGGCAACTATCCAACATCAACTATAAGCTCACTACATGGTGCTTAACTAATCCAAAGGTAGTCCAATCATCCAGATAGACCTCTAATAACTTGTGGATGTATTCTTTGAATGCTGCCACCACTATTCGTGAGAATACTGCTGGCACATTCTTTAGTCCAAAGGGCATAATGGTGTACTGAAAGTAGCCCCATTCTATTGTGAAAGTTGTTTTGCTCCTATCTTCCAGTGCGATCTTAATCTGATGGTACCCTGAGAAGCCATCTGTAAATGAGTAAGCTTCCTCACCACCAACATTCTCCAACACTTCATCTGTGAATGGTGTTGGGAAAGGATTGTGAACACAAGCATCATTAAGCTTCCTGAGGTCCACACATATTCTTATTTCGACTTTATGTTTTTTCTTCTGTGCTACCAATCAGACTCTTCCCCTGGTTTGATAATTCTAGCTACGAGCATTTTATCTAGTTCGTCGCGGACCTTTTCTTTATACTTTGAGTTCAAGCGGTAAGGTTGCTACTTAACTGGCTTCATGTCCAGTTTCAGAGTGATCTTCATCATCCCTAAGTTTCTAATGATCCCTTTTGAGTCCGTGATTTTGTTTGGGAACAAGTCTTGGCTTTCACGGAGTAATGCAGTGACCTTGTCTACCGTAACATCGTCCCAATAGTCCCCAAGCGTCACATTCTTCAACTCCGCTTCTATGCCAATGTTTACCTGCTTTATTTTTAGCAGCAGAGTGATGTCGGGATCCTGAATTGATGGTCCTCGAACCTCACGATAGCCTTTGGTTTCTAGGATATCAATATTTCAAGGGTCATCATCATCCTCCTCCACTTGCATATTATAACATTCTAGAGCACTACTTAACTGGTTTCCCATACTGGTTGCATAATTTCCAATGGCTCCTATGGTATTTTGAAGATGGTGGATTTTACTGCTTGCAGTGCATCGTCAATAGTATCTGACCACCGGTCTTTAAATCTGAATGTTAACAAAAATTCCTCATGCAAGACATCCCATTTGCTTGTACCATGTCGGAGTTCTATCTCAGTATACCAGTTCATGGGTATGACATCCAAGGTATGATAGAATAAGTGTACCCATTCGGGCTATGGTTCTTCCCTATAGACCTTGGTCCATTTCATGAGGTGTGTACATGGGTCATCTCGTCCATCTTATTTGTCTTCTAACCGCAGTTGTGACTTCCCAAACCATAGGTGCATCATCCTTCTACACCCACGCCAGTCCTCGAAATTTCCTTGATGTGTACCCCACCATCATGTGGTGTTGCTCATAATGCCCATTTCAATGCATTGAACCACTGCTTTTCTGGTACTGCGCTTTCAAATTTTCTCAAGAATTCATCCACCGCTATCAATCCATCATATGTCGGCTGCTCTCGTGCCTCTGTTAGCATGCAACGTAGTGATCTAATCATCATGTTGTAATTCAGTGTTGCAACTTCATGCAACTGATTCTGCTAGTGCTCTACTTCTTTGTTTGAATCTGAAGCGCAGGAGCTTTCACACTCCCACGAGATCCTCCCATCTGGAGTCGGATTCAAACAATCCTGGTCTCACATAGTTATCTTGTAAATATAATCAAGATCATCGTCGCACACTATTTTAGTGTAGCACACTCCTTCGGCTGGGTCCAGTGGCACTACTACGTGTAATACCTTTTTCTTGAAGATCATCTTGCACTTCTTCAGGTTGATGACTGCATTCATATCGGTAGCCTACTCTATTCCTAACAACACAGGATAGGGATTGTTGTCATCGACAATCTCTATTACTTTGAAATCTGTCTATGTGCTTACGCCTTCAATATCAACTGCTACCCCTTGCAATGTTGTCATCGCCAATCTCTATTACTTTGAAATCTGTCTGTGTGCTTACACCTTCAATATCAACTACTACCCCTTGCAACCTTCCCATGGGAAAAATCTTTTGTTGGTTCACCATTCGTAATTGAATAGGGGACCACTGTAATGTGGGCCTGCCCATACGTTCCCATGTTTTCTTCGGTAATACATTCGTGTCCGAACCTAGATCTAGGATTACCTGATCCATTTCATATTCCCCAATCTGTGTAGTCAATGTCATTTCTCTTCCAGTGAATAATGCATGCTTTCCCAATTTCCGGATGACGTTCGGTTCCCCTGACCCTGCACATCTAATGATCAGTTCCTATAGTTCTTTAACTGCCTTGTTGTCACACAACAATTTCATGCATGTCTCCAGAAAGGTAGTAAGCATTGAAGGATCCATTCCTGGCTCTAGTTGATCCTTACTACCTGAAGTGGAGGCCTTCGCGAAGCTCTTCTTAGCTTCCATGAATGTCTCCTTCGTGCATTCTAAGTCAAACTCAGGTTCCTTTGCAGGAGCCTGATGAACCCACATACTTTCCTCTGGTTGCTTTCCCTTATCCTCTCCTATGGTCACACCACTTTTGGGCATCATGTTTACATTTGAGTCCTCTTCACACAGTTCAGACCTCATTATTTGTATGTTTTGAGTCAGGGGAGGCTAGAATACCCCTTCTTCACGCATCTTTGCGATCAATGTAGGATAGTCTATCGTTTCACGATAAAAATGAGCTCAATACATATAGGATATCCTCGTTGGGTTGGTACAGTCATGGGCATAGTGCCCTGGTCCTCCACAATTGTAACAAATTAACTATTTGCGCCCCCTTCGTGGTCCCATTGCACCTCGTCCTCAACCTCGACCCTAAAATCTAGTGTGTGCCATCCCCGCATCTGGGTCGAGGGCTCACATTTCAGTCTAAATTCTATAGGTTTGGGTCTGATCCATCATTAGCTTGTAATTGTGGCAAGTTCACTCATTGTGGCCTACTAACCTTTAGAAATTACAAAACAATTGTTGGGGTGTATGTGTATATTTCTGCAACAAATGAAAATTGTTTGTTGTGTGTTTCCCTCCTATCTGAAAGATCACACACCATAAAGTAAGTGTTGCGCTCGGCCCTAATTAGGCCTCCAGTCTTAACGACATTGGGCCTCCTCCTGCCAAGTAGTTCGCGAACATTGTATAGTGATCCTTGTCATGACCTTTGCCTTTGCATTTTATGCACCATACCTCCTCGCACGCCTCTAGCCGTGGTGCCCTATCCTACTTCAATATTTGCATTTCCAAACATAGATTTTGTAGTTGAGCATGGATTTGCTGAACTCCCAACCCCAGGTCCTATATCGGGGTCTCATGTAATCTCATCACCATCTCCAACGCTTCGGCCTGGGTATAAAGTTTCTGCTATGACAAAGTCGTCATCAAGTGTGTTGTCAAAAATGCTACAAACCATGCACGATTTTGTGCATCTGTTAGCATCATATTGGCTTCACGGATTATACTCTTCTGTATTTTGTCCAGATCCCAAGGGTCTTGTCTGCAAGCATCGCAATCTCTTTAAATATGATGATTGACTGTGTCTCTAGTTTTGGCCTGCTAAATTATCTATTCAACGCATTCTAGATCTCTGCTATCCCTATGTTTAGGTGGTCGTTAGAGTGCTTGATGCACCACATTAATGTGCGATCCTGCAACACACTCACCAATGTAGCCTCTTAATGTTGTCTTCTATCACTCCTTGTGCTTCCCATACTTCTCTTACAATGAACCAGAATTGTTCTCGATCCTCATTCCTTACTCCTATGAATACTGGTAGTTTGATCACGCTCGCCATACTGAACCGTGGAGGTGGTGGAGGTGGAGTGGGTGGAGATGGAGGTGAAGGAGGTGAAGTGGGTGGTGGTGTGGGTGGTAACCACGAATCTGATGCCTTATCGAACTGACCGCACTTCCCGAAGAAACTTTCGTGAGCTCGTCCTCGCTCTCCTGCGAGGGTGAAATTAAGGGACTTTTTTCTAATTCCTCACTACTTCCACTTCTGTAGATTCTTCCGCTCTATGTAGTCCCAAACATTAATTTATTCACATAACTCACTTTTCACATAACAACATCTTAATCCAGGTATTCAAAGATTTAATATACTTACCTCACGGTCCGTTGAGAAAATGTCACTCTGCCTCACTATAACTAACAGTCATGTCCACTTAGAACTTAGTGATAAATCCTCCTATTATTCAATCGAGCGAATGGTCCATAGCTCGCGCTATCTTATATTTTGAGGCTTCTAGTGTACGCATTAATTCTGGAGTCCACACTATTGATTAGTTGAGCCTACACCTTCCTTTGCTGTCAGTTAACCTCGCGATCCACTCATATAGTTTAGAAGGAAAGGATGCAAAGACAATCTCATGGATTTTTGTATACATGTAGCGATCCAACCACCTTTTCTTAGATACTTGCGGAGTCCTGTTTTCCTATGTCGCAAACTCATGAACCTTCTTGTCCAACCACTCTTCAATTTCCTTCTTTGTTGGGTTCCAGTGGCATGACATTAGACATCCCTATTGCAGATCTCAGTCCCAAAAACTGAACCATTTGTTGGCTTGGTAGGGCCTAACCTAGGTTCGGATGTGATTTAGCCAAGCAAATCCTGGTACTACTGGCCCTTTCTACAACAGACTGTAGAGCGTGAAATGAGGTCTCACCCGAAGTAGTATGGGAGGGTGATGGAACTAGGTTTGCACACTATGGGGATGTCTAATATGAGGTGATTGGAACACGATCCAACCTTCGCACTTACTATGCTACGTGCACTTGTGGCCCCCTTGCACCCTGTGATACTGTCTTCGTGTAGGTCTAGTCACAGCACGGCCCGTGTTATTCACTCAAGTCTCCCTTGATTAATCTCTATTAGCTACTTACTTAGATTAACTTCACATATAAGCATTCACACAAGTATTCATCAAGTGTGTGTAATAAATGAATGTAATAAAAGCGAGGCATAACATTCAACCACGGATTCAAGAACAGATGCATAGAATAAGCTTCTCTTTATTATCTTTCAAATCCAAGTACAATCCCAATTACAGACCTGACTCTGCCCTGCGCACTCAGCTGTGGGCTCTACTAGGCCTCTATAAACTCAGTTGTAGATCCTCTTACTACTACTACTACTACTACATCCCAGTACACTTCAACTTTCTCTCTATGCTCTAACCATGCCTTCACATCTATCTATTCCTTGTTTTTCTACGAAAAACTATATTTTCACTTAGAGCCTCACTCTATTTATACAATCCCATGGTCTGCAGACCATGGGTAGGCTGACACAAATTTACATTATTTTATAATTCTTAGGGCCAACCACCCTATGACTCATCCTAGACTTTCGCACTCTGTGCCCGCACTTAGCAGAGTCTTACAATACAATTAAAAGAAACTCAGGCTTTAAGCCCCAAAACTTGTTGTGGGGGATCCCATTCCCAACAAGAATTCACACTGTTTGGAGGAGGATGAGGTAGAGGAAATAATGGAGAAGGCAGAGGAAATAATGGAGGTAGAGGAAATAGGGAAGTTGATAATTCTTTTGGATTGCCTATAGTTGATGAACAAATAGATGCCACAATGAAAAATATCTCACCTTCTGTCCTCCCAAACTTTCATGGATTAAGAAGTGAAGACCCTGAAACGTTCTTATTTGAATTTGAAGTATTGTGAAAAGCTTATGATTATTTGCAAGACTCTCAAAAAATCAAATTGGTTCCTTCAATGTTGAAAGGAGGTGCTTTAAAGTGTTTCATGGGTTTGGTCACTCAGTCCATTAGAACATGGAATGACATGAAGAAAGTGTTTTTGGATAGGTATTTGGATTATTCCATGCCTATCAATCACAAGGATGAAGTGTTCAAAATGATGCAAAGAGAGGATGAAAACTTAGAGGATTTAATTGAGAGATTCAACTATAACTTAAAAAGAGAAAAATGGATAACTTAGATGAAGATACTTTAAAAGCTCTTTTATTAAAATCCATTAGAGATGAGTGGATAGATATCCTTAACATGATGGGGAAGGGAGATATCTCTCAACTCCCATTAAGTGACATAGGATAATTATGTGTTCATCTCTTAAGAGGGAAATCCAAAACTAGCAAAAGTCCAAGAGATCCTTCTCTTGTTAGGGTGAATAAATCTGCAACTAGATCAATAAGTAGGGTAGAAATTGGAAACATGCTTGATGAATTTAAAAAAAATATTCTAGGATCCTTAGTGAACAGATAAACACCCTTAAGTTACAAAAACAAGCAGAAAATGGAAACTGATGCTCTGGATATTTTCTATCCCAAATGTAGAATCTAGGGAGCCTTAGTGAATAGATAAACACCCTTAAGTTACAAAACAAGCAAAAAATGGAAACTGATGCTCTGGCTATTTTCTGTCCCAAATGCAGAAAGAATCACGCTTGAAGAGAATGCCCTTTAGATGCAAAATTCATATAGACTTGTGTGATTTGTTCATAGAATCATGAGACCAAAAGTTGTCCTTCAATCGCTGGTCTTAAGGCTGTTTTTCAAGAAGAAACAGTTTCAAATCCAACAGATTCTGTTTGCTTTGTCTCTAGAATACCTTGGCAAGGGAAACAAAATCGGTGTTTTAACAATCAAATGTATATGCAACCCCCTCCAAATTGGAATTCTTGGCAACAACCTTGGCCTCAATCTTAGTCTCAAACTCAACTTTGGGCTCAAGGAATGTAGAATCCTTATGGAAGATTCTCTCCATACTATCAATATCCTCCATCATATCCAAACTATCCTCCCCATCAAATTCCTCAACAAAATCAACAGCCCCAACTTCAAAACCAAAACCCTCAACTTTCACTTCCATTTCCATGAAGACCAAATCAGTTACTTGCCCCACCATTACCTAACCCCAACAATAAGAATCCTCGGAATACCTATATGGTAGAAGGACAACAATTTCCAACTTACATGATCACTCCATTAAATCTCAGTGATGTCTAATTGAGATTTGGTAGGATATTAGAAACGAAAAAAACTTCTGTGGATATTCTAGAACAAGACAATTCTAAGGAATATTATCTACAACAAAATAAAAGTTTTGAAGGAACATGAACATCTCCTCAAAACCAGAAAATTGAAAATGAAAAACAGAAAGAACCAATAAACTCAACTCCTATCATAGATAAACAACCAATATCTACTTCTACACCTCCATTTCCAGAAAGACTACAAGTTGATAGAGGGGTAGAAAAGCATATTATGTTTCCTAATTATGATTTTCTAGATGAATTGAAAAATTTCTGTATCAAAATCCCTTTGTTACAAGCCATTAAGGTGATTCCAATTCTAGATAAAATAATAAAAGAGTTGAGCATGAAGAAACCAGGGAGAAAAACAAAAGAAGTAAAAAGAATCCACCTAGCAGGAAAAATAGCAAACATAATGATGGAAAAATGCCATACAAAAATATGTAGATCTAGGAAGTCCATTTGTAAAAACACATATCAATGGAGTTGAAATTCCAAATACACTGATTGACTTAGGAGCAGCAATAAACATCATGAGCAAACAAACCATGGAACAGCTCAAACTTCCCAATATTCTTTATACACCTACATTACTGCAATTGGCAGATAGATCTGTAATCAAAGTAGATGGTGTGTTAGAAGATATTTCATTGTCCTTAGACTCTTGGGAGAACCCTATTTATTTTATGATCCTAACCCCAAAGAGCAATCGAGGACGACATCCACTTATAATAGGAAGACCTTAGCTAGCCACAGTTGACGCATTCATTAGCTGTAGATCTGTTCATATTTATATCTCTGATGGTAATTCAACAAAGAAAATCACTTTATATCCTCCAACAAAAAAAATCACAAAGATAGCTGAAAAAGAATGGATTGATGATGAAAATGATATTTAGCCTCTCTTTACTAGTTCAACCATTATTGAAGATAGTCAAATCTTGAATACAATGGAAAATTTTGAATCATCTCCAGAATATGAACACGATCCATTTCAAGAAATATCTAATATTGAATATTTTTCATCTAGGCTGATGTCTCTTTATTCTATCGAAGAATTTGGTAGCTCTACAGTTGAAATCTTTCCAAGAAAAACATTGAATATCAACAATAAATTGGAAAAATTTCAATAGGAAAAGCTGATCAAAACTTTACAATAGCATTGTTCTACTTATGCATGGGAATACACTGATATGAAAGGAATTAGTCCTAAGACCTATATACATCACATATACATTGGGGAAAATTGTAAACTTATCAGACAACCTCAAAGAAGGATGAATCCAAATCTTAGGGAAATTGTGAAAGAAGAGTTGAAAAAATTGTTGAATGTAAAATTGATCTACACAATTTTAGATAGCCAGTGGGTTTCCCCTCTAGTGATTGTACCTAAAAAGAATAGTAAATGGAGGGCATGTATTGATTATCGAGAATTGAATAAAGATACCTTGAAATATCATTTTCCTTTTCCCTTTATAGATCAAGTGTTAGATACATTAGCAGGTAAAAAGTACTTCTCATTCTTGGGTAGTTTTAGTGGTTACAATTAGATTCAGGTAGCGCCTGAAGATAAAGATAAAACCACATTCACCTGCCCATGGGAACTTATTCCTACCAAGTACTCCCTTTTGGATTATGCAATGCACCTACAACATTTCAAAGAGCAGTACTAGGAATTTTTTATGCTTTGATACATGATTGTGTAGAGGTATATATGGATGACTTTACAGGTTATGGGAATGCATTTGAGGAAGCATTAGAAAATTTGGAAAAAGTTCTTAAATGATGTAAGGAAGCAAACCTTTCACTAAGCCATGAAAAATGTTTTATGTTGTTCACAGAAGGGATTATTTCAGGACATCACATTTCAGGAGATGGAATTAAAGTTGATAAATATAAAGTTGAAGTCATCTCTAAGTTGTCAATTCCAATTTGTCAAAAGGATGTTAGAAGTTTTATAGAATTCACAAGATATTATAGAAAATTTCACTAAACTAGCATCACCACTCTTCAAATTTCTCACCAAGGATTGTGAATTCAAATGGAATCTTGATTGCCAGTTGGCATTTGAGACCTTGAAAGTAAAAGAAGAATTGAGGCACCCATCTTAAGAGGTCCAAATTGGAAACTACCTTTTCATATTTCAATAAAAGCTTCAGATACAGCTCTGGGAGCTGTATTAGGACAAAAATATTTGATCCCTTATGCCATATAGTACACAAGTGAGAATTTGACTCCCACTGAGTTAAATTACATGGTAACTGAAAATCAATTCTTAGCTATTGTTCATGCTATCAACAAGTTCAGACATTATATAACAGGCTATGGAACCTTTGTTCATACATGTCACTCTGCAATTAGTTACTTAATGAATAAGCCGATTACTAATGGCAGAGTTACAATATGGTTATTACTCATACAAGAGTTCAACATCATTGTGTTAGATAGACCTGGAAAACAAAATACAGTTGCTTATTTCTTGTCTAGAATTCAAAATATCAAATATAACACTCCAGTTGAAGTTAAATTTCCTGATCAATATCTTTTTGCAATAACTACTCAAACTCCTTGGTTTGCAGATATTGCTAACTATTTAGTCATGGGAAAATTACCTTCACATTTGTTTCCTAAGGAGAAAAGAAAAATTATTTAACCAAGTGCAAATTACTCATGGATTACTAATGAATTGTATAAAAATAGGTCCAAATCTTAGGATAAGGAGATGTATTCGAGAAGATGAAATGCCTGAAATTCTTAAGGCATGCCATAATGAACCTTGTGGTGGACACTTTGCTGACAAAATGACAGCCTATAAAATCCTTCATTTACGATATTATTGGCCCTACATCTTTAGATATGCCAAAGAGTATGTCAAAAAGTGTGACAATTGTCAAAGGGTAGGGAAACCTGCTCCTTAAGATAAAATGCCACTACAAACTCAGGTGCTCATTAAACCTTTTGAGAAATGGGCCTTGGAGTTTGTTGTACCAATTAATCCTCCATCTAAACAAAAGAAGTATATTTTGGTATGCACTGATTATGTCACTAAATGGGTAGAAGCTAAAGAATTACCTTTTTCTAATGAGAAATCTGTAGTTAATTTTCTTTTTGAGGACATCTTCACTTGTTTTGGTGTTTCAAGAGAAATTGTGACAGATCAGGGATCTCAATTTACATCTAAAATGGTGGAAATACTTGTAGAAGAATACAAGATAAAACATAGGAAGTCTACTCCTTATCATCCACAAGAAAATGGTCAAGTTGAATCTACCAATAAAGTGATAGAAGGAATTCTCACTAAGACTATTAATCTACACATAAGAGATTGGGTAGAAAGGGTTCCTGAAGCCTTATGGGCCTACAGAACTATATGGAGGAACACAACAAGACATACTCCCTATGAGATTGTTTATGGGAAGCAAGTCCTGTTCCCTATAGAGTTTCAAATCAAAACCTTCAAGATGGCAGTCCAATTGGGACTGGATTTATCAGAAGCACAGAAACATAGATTGGAGAAAATCAATGAGCTTGATGAAATCAGGAAAGATGTAGTTCAAAGAACCAGTTTAGTCCAATATCAAAGGGCTAAATGGAATGATAAGTATATCAAGGAGAAGAAGTTCCAAGCACGAGATTGGGCACTTTTGTTCGATTCAAAATTCAAATATTTTCAAGGGAAGTTTCAGAATCATTGGCTTGGGCCATATGAGATTGAAGAAGTCTTTAACAATGGAGTAGTGAGAATAAGGACAATAGATGAGAAAAAGGTACCTCTTCTTGTAAATAGTCATCGGTTAAAGATATATCATAAGCCAATTTCAAAGGAGGATTTTGTCAGAATTTTCCAAGATAACACTGAGATGAAGTTGGTGAAGAAGAATTCTTCTCCTCCACTAACTTAGTTTTCCTATACATATATATATATATATATATATATATATATATATAGATATAAGCATAAAAAATGTATAATTTGGAAAACCAATTGTTCATTGGCTTACTTATACAGGAAATACAGGGTGAAAAGCAGAGATTTCTCACATCCTATATTTCCTATTTCTCTTTCTGTAATAAGTACTGACATAAAGCTACATTCATTTGCAGTTCCTAATTTGCAAATTTGTTTCATTTCCTTTCAACTCACTACACCTTCATTCCATTTCACTGTTATATTCCATTTTCCCTTCATTACACTCCATTTTCATTTTATTTCACATCCATGTTCCATAGCCATATTTCATCTTTGTCATGTTCTGCAGCTAACTCCATTCCACATCTAGTTTGATTCTGTAGCCATAACTCCATTCCGCAGCTCTGTTCCAAATAAATGTTGATTGCAGGGAATTAAAGAATCTTTTTTTTTGAAGACTGATATCTAAGAAGAGGATCTGCAGATCAACATCAAAGAGAAACAACAAACAAGAAGGTTATGTTCCAAGAGGTAAAAGTGCAAAAATTTATTTTAAAATAGCAAGGTTAGAACATAGAATATGTATAATATGGGCATTCATATGTCTCCATGACAAATCATCATTTGATTTGATTCCCATCTCTATCGTACTACATATCTACCACACCATCCGTTCTACGTCACATAACGGTCCATAATTAATCTCTCTCATTGTTTTTAATATTCATTACCATGGTGTGACATATTTGTCAACATCTCTCCAAAACCCTCACCATCTACTTATTCCACGCAAACCCGTGGTTCTTTTCACCATACTCGCAGTCAATCTGTTTCATAAACCAGAAGGGGAAATTCTAAAGGTTAAGGAATTTCGCGAAGTAGAAGACATGTGACTCATTATCAGGTCAGAACTAATAGAAGCAAAATATATGGAAGAATACCCACAACTCAAGGAAATGTTACAGAAGGCTGGATGTCTCAAATTCATTGAAAAATTTGATGGTTTTCATAAATAGATCACAAGAGCTTTTGCTAGCTCTTTTGATGGTACAGACACAGAAATTGGAGATATTAAGTTTGCAGTAACATAATCCTTCATAATAGAGGCTACAAAAGTTCCCAGACATGGTGAAAGATGCTTCAAAAACAAGGAATTCCACAGTGAATTATGGAAAGTAATCCTCAGGAACCCAGGTATGGATGTCTCTATTTTTAGAAAAGAATTCCCATTTCAGCTCTTAAAAGTAAATGGAGAAGCATGCTTTTGATATTACAGAAATTTATCACTTTTCAGGGGAGATTAAGGTGCATGTATGTCTACCTATATGTTTATTGATGAATTTTCTAGAAAATGGAGAAATCAATCTTCCTTTCTTCCTACTAAACAATTTAATAAAGATGGCTTCAAATGTGCAGAAGAAAATAGGATTCATAGACACAAACATGTACCATCATGGGTTGGTAAAGATACTGATTTAGTTTCATTTAACAGGAATAGGTGATACTTGGGAGGATTTCCTCATTAGTAAAGAAGTATCAGAGTCACCCAAAGAAGATAATGTTAGAAAAAGAAGAATAAATAACATTGGTATAGTCATTGAAGACAAACTTGAGTCTTCATCACAGAAAGATGATGAAAGTTTAATATCTGAAGAACTGACAGAAATCAGGAAACAAATCGAAGCAAGAGGAAAGGCAAGAAAAGAGAAAAAGATCACAGAAAAAGAGAATGTAAGTCATCCACAACCTAGAAGAAGCTCTAGACTCCAAGGGTTGGTAAAGAAAACACCATCAAAAGGGGCAAAGTTCATAAACTTAGAAGAGGAAACCACAGAAATTTCTATTGTTAACATCTCTTTTGCACACAGTCCTCAAAACTCTCCTAACCATCATTTTGAATGTAGCCCAAGCAGATGATATCCAGGCATAGACCCAGTGCAACAACAAATATATGATTATATAGAATCAATGGAGAAGAAAAGTGCCTCAATGAATCCAGAATCCTCTGTCAATCTAGAACCCTCTGTCTATCCACAAGAACCTCTAATTTACTCTCTCAAAAAGGAAATCTATGAATTAGAGATATTGAACGGACATATCAAGAAGCAAAATAAAACCTTGAGGGAACAAAGTAAATTACACAAGGCTATTCATGATAATACCATTCTGCATCTAAGACTGTGGTATAATAAAAATAGGAAGTTGAAGAGGAAGAATAGAAGTCTAAACAAAACAGTCATCAACCTTAAATACAGGCTTCTTATGAGGAACCCTAGAATGGCAGTCACTTCAAAGAAGAGAAAAATAAGAAAATTGGATGTACTAGTAGAAGTGTCTGAGCAAATGCATTAGAGAACAAAATTCACATTTCTCGCAAATTGCATGAGGAAATGCAATGATGTTGCAGTGGGGGTATGTTGAAACTTAGAATTATCTTCCCCTTGACATTTATTCTCACCTTTTCCTCTCAATTTCTCCCAAAACTATAGATCCAATCAATGATAAATGCTAGATTTTGTCATAGGGAAGCATTAAAATCATCACCATATTATATTTTCATGTTCTTTCTATTTTAATAGATTTTTGCAAATTAGCTACAGAATGCATCTTATTCTATAGATAACTGTGGGTTTCATAGATACTCTCATGGTTTGGAAAGTTACAGGTTTCAAATGAAGAACTAGGCCACATGGGCATCTCTAGAATCATATCTACATTGATTTTATCCTACTCACTCGATCCAGATCGATAGAAAAGCATGCCTAAAGTCTTGGTCAAAGATGGAGTCAAACATGTTATCTAGTAGCAATAGGACTCTTGATATTTTGTAGTTGATTAGGAGTCTAATGGTTCTGTTGAAGAGTTAATGTGGAGTAAGCCACTTGTATCTGATCAAGAGTTGAAGAGTTGATGCATATCAAGCCACCTATAACTTTTCAGAAGTCTAACAGTCTCATTACAATTCGAACTAAGCAATTTGTAGAATGTATTTCTATAAAGTCATGATAAGATTCGGATTAAGCCACTTGTAACAAGATTTTCTTTTAAATAGTTATGTTGTTTTTCTATAAATATCGGTTAAATGAGACTGAGAAGCAGTTAGAAGTAAAGGAAGGATTACAAGATTTTTGTTACAAGGCTCTGTTCAGACTTTGTTTTGTTGATAATACAAACTATGTTTTGTCAATGGTTGTTTAAAAGTGCATATTTAGTTAGATGTTATCCAGCCACATCAGTTGCAGAGGGCCTCTGCACTAAAGGAGGTTTTTACTACTTGCTTTCATTTTAATTTCTACTACTATGTTTTCTGCAAGTCCATTTTCTCTAGTTTTTTTTCATTTCAATTTTGTAACCAATAGTGTAAGGGTAAAAATCACAACTGTGCAAGTCTTATTCTTCTGAGATATTATGTGAGAAAGGACTGAATGAACAATGAAGACATGAGAATACACAGTTGCTTTAGCTTCCTAATGATTTTGATTACACATTTTAGCATAGAACTGTCAACTAGTTGTATTAATAGATGTTCTCAAAACCACTTCGAACTTATGACAATTCTAACTTAATTGGTTGAATCTCTAATGCATGTAGTGATTGAGTTTACTCAAAAGATTGTTAGTTTTACAAACTGCCATATTTTCTTTTATGTTTTTAGGTCATTACTTAGTTGCACCACTTGACATTCCAAAAGATCATTTCAAGGAGATTGATTCTATCATGTTCCAAAATTGGATGGTTGAATGGCTAATGAATGAAATTATTGAATTACCCTCTGCATCATTATTAATTTTCGTTTTAAGAATTAGATTCATGGATTATAACTAAATGGCAGATTATGAATAAAAGGTAGATTAAGACTAAATGATAGATAGGCTAGATACTCTGTTTTTTCTGATTAGGCCTTAACTAGTAAAAAATGATTCTTAGTCGATTTCTTTAGGATTTTAGGCTAACTTAGGAACCTATCCTTTCCTTAAAAATTCATTACATCCCTATAAATTTCTCGTAGACAGTATATTCTTAGACATCAAAGAACATAAACCCCCCAAAACAAACATAAAATACAAAACAACGAAGTAAGAGAAGAGTTAACTAAGCACATATAGTGCATCACACTTCATCAATCTACAAACCTCAGTTGATAATTCACGCAAGAAATTTAGGACACTAAATTGACTAAACAACCTTCTGTCACTAAAATTTCAAAGGATAGGAGGTCTCATCATGAGTCGGCTTGTTCACTTTGTTATGATCTGGTGAGTCGTATTGTTACTATCTAGTCATCATGCGAGCAAAATATCCTTTTTGAGGGAAAACATTTATTTTAACTATAAGTTAGGGATACTGGCTCATTGATGGTTTAAAAGGAAACCCTGTCAAGGCTATGGATGTTTGCTGGAAGAATTGGCTATGCCTATGGTATTGAAGTATAATTTAAATTTTCTAAACTCTTACATGTCCTTATTTTTTCTTTATTAAATAAAAAGGAAGAAAACACCTTTGATTAGTGTTTATATCCTTAATAACACGTATGGGTGGAATATTCATATTATGTGAACTACGTCAGCATTATTCGATCATTTGACATTAGCAATATTAATATTAAACAATGCTTCATCATATTTTGATTCACATACTCCAAAAGGGAAATCTCTTTCCATGATATATATTTCTTATGCTTTATTTCTCATGATATTTTCTGAGCAATCGTATGGTTGTGCATTCATTACATTTAAGTTTTTCCATGTGATTTCTCTTACCACCTATCATTGCAATAATGATGATGTATGCCTTTTCCCTTCCCCTTGCTTCAAAGGTCATGGTCGCCCATTTTCTTATTAAAAGGGGACGGTCATACATTATGACGATGTGAGAGAGCATGATTAATGAACATCTACCATACCTGTCGATTTGATGGGATATTATTACTAAGAATTTGTACTAATATTTCTTCCCTTATACTTCTGCATGTAGCTCAACATATGCTATTTCATTAGGAGAATTGTGGGACTCAATAGTTGCATGCAAGTTTGCAGTTGTTCTCCTGAAAATAGTATGTATGGGTAACACCTCTATTCGCAGTGACCCTACACTATTACAAATCACCGTGCAAGCTCGAGATATTCTATAATGTGCAGGATGGGCACACCATATTCCTTGGATACAACAACTTAATGATGATATCATTCTAGAATTCTTGCAGAATCTACAGAATGAGAGAATAATTGTTAAAGGCATGACCATAGTAATGACTGAAGCCATTTTGAAAGAGCTCAGAAGCCTTCCTACATAATGCGTAAAATGGGTAGAAAATCACATGACACTCCATGAAGATGTAGAATTTTTCAAGGATCCTAGCGAGGAATTAGTATGGAAAGGCAAAGGTCTTTATCCTGCATCTCTGAGCAAGCCATGGCGCAAACTAGCAAAGGTCATTAAGAAATAAGTCACATTCAACGACTTCCATGATGTGGTAAGGCCCTAACACCTTAAAATATTAGCAGTGTTAAAACAAAATATAGTAATCAACTTTCCATTTTTCTTGAACTCGTTATTACATGAAATCGCTAGTATAGTGAGGAAATAAAAAAACCCGCAGCCTACAATCAGTCGTCATGGTCTGGTCAAATTGATAGTCACCAAGGAACTAACTCGGTTGCAACTAAATTGGGACAATTTCATAAGTGCTAATGTACCACCCCTGGAACGAATCCATGAAAATTCCCAGCTAGAGGAATAACATGAGACTATGGAGGTACAAGCCCCAAACAAGAGATGAAAAAGGAAAGCCCCTACCCTGGCATCCATTCCTATTAAACAAAGATGATATGAGCAAATAACCCAATAGAGAAGCATTAATGTAGCCACAAATGAGGTGAGATAATCCCATGGATCCCTTGATAGCCAACGAGTCAATTTTCCTCAGGATTATGAAGAAAAAGTGACCCAGGTCTTGGAAAATTTGGGAACCCTTTTTGAGGGGATAGGTCAAACTAAGAACCCAAAAGAACAAGTCCCTACTCCTATCCATTCTACTTATCCTCATAGTTCTCACCACAAATAGATATTACCTTCATCTAGAAATGAAAGAGAAACACAGGAATTGGAAGGACAAATTTTTTCTGCAGCTCAAGCCCAAGAGCTAGAAGCTAATTCAGGAGACACAGTGTTACTTGAATGAGACCCTGGAAATTTTGAAAATTCTCCTATTTTTGAAAATATTTTCATTGGTCCTTCTTACCAAATGAATAAACCCATTGTAGTAACAAATAAGAGAGATAATCATAAGCTGGAACTGATGAATAAGGAAAATAAGAAACTAAAAAGAAAAATCAAGCAGCTTAGGAAATGGATGAAAGACTCTAAGAGAGCTTATAAGAGGAAATTAGAGTCGAAATCAATAGGAACCTAGAGTGAGAATTTTCTTAATTGCACTAGAATACGGATGGAAAGCATTAGAACTAGTCTCGAAGGGACTCAAATAGAGGATGTTTTTACTAGATTTTCAGAAACCCAAAAAAAGTTGTTCTTCTGTGGAATTGATAGAGGTAGCTATTCATATGGATCTTCAAGCAAACCTTTGTGTTCTTATTTCAACAATGGAAACGACCACTCAAATAGTTTTGATAGAAACTTGTAGCAAGACTACTCAGACTGGGGTCATACTTCCTGATACCCCTTTGGTAGTAGAGTCTACTATTTGCAAGTTGCAGATAAACATAGAAGAGTCACAACAAGTTATACAACAACATCAAAAATAAGTTGTGCCTTTAAAGAAATACCAGGAGTTACTGAAAAAATTTAATGACTTGAATACGACATAGAATGAAACCTATGTCAGTCTCAGAGCAAAAGGGAAGAAAGTGGATGAAGTACAGGGACAACTTCAGAAAGCCTTGGAGAAAATCAAAATTATTTTCTCTATTTATTCAGATGCAATAGCTTGTAGGTCACCTGTTAGAAATTATGCACTTTTTTCTACTTGAGCAATACTTTCTATTAAAAGTTAAGGCTATTAGAGTTGGAAAGTCTTTTGAGTTTAATTCCACTGTTGATTTTATTAAACGCTACCAAAAACATATGGAGGAAGTGAAACATTTACTATGTGAATTATATTTGCACAAATTTTCTCTAGAAGATGAAAGGGATGCTAATCCCAACCCCTTCATTAGGGATGTCGAGTTCCAGGCTTTCATCTCCTTCACCAAAAACCAGTTCAAACGGGCTAAGGCCTATTATATTTTCCAAAAGAGAGAAAGTGGATTGGATCTTTGGGTAAAAGGTAAACCTACAAGGTCCCTGCAAATATTTGTACATCATAAAAGGTTTATGGAGCAAGAAGGGGCTGTGTTTAGCTTGGCCCCCATCCACAAAGATGTTATCAAATCAAGTTTAGAATATTTTGAGGACATTAGAGAAGCAATTCTCCTGGTTGCAAAGCAAAGGTGGACATCTTCTCCCAATAGTGTCAGAAACTAAGAACACTTTGGTTACAAAAACTTTAAGGCATCTGTAGCCAGATTTGTCCATTATGGTAACCTTATCATGTGCGAGGGTTCTACTTGTATTGGATGCCATGACAAAACCCTTGTTATTTGGTATCCCCCTAATGGGTATCATTGGGATTATGAGCTATCTGAATATCATGAAGGTTGATCCTTTGTAGTACTTAAAAAGAAAGATGGCTTTCGACTTTACAAGGGAGAAACATATCCTACATATTATTTGACTCAATTGCATATTAATTATCTTATTGCATGAGGACATGCAAAAAGTTAATATGGGGAGTATGTTGGCTCGTGGAAAAGGTATGTTTTTCCTCCTTATTTACTTGATTAATAATATGGTTTTCATGAATTTTCTCTTGACCTGAACATGTTCTCGAAGAAAATACTATGAGAAACAAATTTGAACAAGTTACATACTTTTAGCATTAAAATCCTAAGTTTTTGCTTGTTTATGCACATGATGACTCAATTGGACAATTTTTGTTCCTTTGGATATGACAAAAACACCAATAAAGGAAGATGTTGTTATATTAGCTGCACAGTAAAAGCTAAAGATAAGAGGAAATTGATGTGGAAAATCCAATTATTCAGCCAAGCAATCCTGAGGGTCTTCTGATTCTCAGGATAAGCACTGATTTGCTAGCATTTCATAGAGAATATAAATACTAGTAGATGAAAAGGGATTTTAACTCTTAATCATTATTAATTTCCAGCAAGACTGTGAATATAGATTCAACCTTAAAAGTTGTAGTGATTTCGTAATTTTTTTTTGACAGTCAATAAAGAACTTGGAGTTTTCACATTAAATCTATGGATTGAGTTTCTATAGTAGTTCCTTCTAGAGGCTTCGGGCCCGGTTGCTGGAATATCTACTGCTCATTTGGATTATGTTAATTACTCTTTTCTGTTAAGATTTACATTATTTTTCCTTCTATAGGTTGAGATAGATTAAGTTTTACATATTAGTTGATGTCGTTTTTGCAATTCACAGTGAAGTAAGTCTTATATTTGATTGTTGTTTTTTCTCTGCATAGGCTTTCTGCAACTACAGAATTCGTTATTTCTAGCTTTGGATGCTCCTTGTGATTAGTGTAATTTAAGTTGTTTTCCTCAATATGTGTGGATTTGTTATTCAATTTGATTTATTTGTGGCATTTAGAATGTTAGATTGAGATCCTCGTCTGAAAATAGTTTTCAATTGATTCATCTTTCCAATTTTGAACCATAGAACAATTTCTATTTTGCATTTGAATTTCTAGAGTTAATGAGTTGTTGATCAATTGTTTATTTCTAAAACGATTAGTTAGGATTTAGGATTAATTACCAGCATTCCAATCTATGATTGCTATTGCCCAGACAATGCTAACAACCTTGAAATAGAAAGATGAATCACGGGTTGACATATTAATGTATGATTAAGATTGTTTTGAAAAGTCATCTTAGTGCACCAATAGTACGATAAGCCCACAAGGCTGGAAAAATCATTAGATGCCAATTTAGTTTATGAATTATGGAAATCTATTTAATCATGGTGGTCAAAACATTGTTAATGAATCTAATTGGCCATTTTTCTGCAGGTAATATGGAGTGGAACTCTCATGACACAGTCCTAGCTTCGTACTAAGTCCATTCATCATAAAGTTTTGAAAATGGCTACCGTGGTCCATGATGATGGCTTGTGGAATCCCAAACCTAGCAATCACATGACTGAATATGAAAATAGTTGTCGTTTCACCATCATCCTTATATGTAGGCATTGCCTCGACCCATTTCGTAAAATAATCCACTACAAGGATAAGTACCCATGCCCCCCAAGCAAGTGAGGCTTACATGTAAGGAAATCCATGCCCCATTTGGAAAAATGACCGACATCAATGATTTGTTGAAGAGGAGCTAGAGGGGCCCACAATTTGTGATCATAGATTTTGTTGGGTTGTGTTATATTCTTTCCATGACTAACCTACGTAGTGAACCGGGGGGTTAGAGGGGGGCGGAGCCCCCCCTTTGTTGCACCGATTGCATAGTGGGGGTGCCGCCCCCCTTGTCCGGGGGGTTTGACGGGGGGCAGGTAGCCCCCCTCTATGGCGTCTGGGGCAATGCTCGGAGAAATTTTTTTTGGACCCTATATTAGGTTGGGTGAACCTACCTATGGTTTGCGGTCCATGGTTTTGGATGCGATGGTTTTCTGTCCATGGTATTGGATGCTTCAGCATGTATAAATATTTATTGTAACATTGAACGAAATATAATGAAAAATCAAGCTGGTAGTCCCGGTTTGGGATCCAGTGGAAAATCTCTATGTATATGTGTTTTATGTGTTATGATCTCGCATTGTTTATGATCCAGGTGGATGTTGGTGGCCACCCACCTATCCCATTTGGACCCCCGCAACTGTCTCTTTCAGTTTTTCAGTTTCCGTAATTGTAGCAAAATTTACTATTTTTAGCAGTTTTTTCAGGTCCTAAACTTCTGGAGCCGTTTTGAGGCCCTAAACGACATTTTTGGGGAAATTTGGGGGGCAACATGGGTCTAATGTTGCCCTTCCCAAAGTGGTAGTGCTCGTATAGATCTTTTTAACGAGCTATTGTACGTGTCAAACACAGATCGTATGCCAAAGTTATGAGCCCGGGAAATTGATGTACCAATTTACCCAAATGGGGCCCACAATTTGGCGTTTCATCTTCTAGGGTTAGGTTTTGGGATGTGAATGGTTTTACATTGTTTCTCAACAATAAATAGGCCTTCGAGCCTCATTGTAACACAGTTCAGAGGCATGTGGCCACCACATCTCTTCTCAGAGATAAGCTACCATCGCCCTAACTGGTTTATTTCCATTTCTAGTTGTAAGCATATTTCAGTATTTCCGATTAATGAAATGAAGTATTATTTTCACTGCATCTTTGTGTATATGGTTATCTCTGTATTTTGTTGCATTCCTATTTAAATCCAGATCAGTGGTATCAGAGTGGTCTGCTTTTTCTCTATTTTTCTTTGCATGTCCCCAATGAGGTCGAGATATAAGGAGTTAGGGCTTGAACTGGTCGAACCTTTGCAAGACCAACCTCACAAATCCCGACGGCCTCCCATGATGGATGAGAAGAAAGACGAGGGGGCAGGAGATCCTATCAAAATCTTGCTCGAAGAAGCACTCAAGCGAAAATAGAACGCGATGATGGACAACTTTGCCCAGATCCTTCAGTGGCTACCCAGAAGCGACGCATCGACTTCCAACAGCTACTCTAGAAACACCATGCCCTTTAAGGTACAAGCTAATTTTGAAATCCCCATATTTGAGGGTCATATAGACGCAGATGCCGTAGATAAATGGTTAAATTTGCTAAAGGGTTATTTTTCTGTTCATGAATTTTTGAGTCAGGAAAATATTGTTTTTTCTCTTCTCAAAGTAGCCCCCCACATCAAGGACTGGTGGGAAACCTACTGCGAGAAGAAGGATGAAAATACCGGCTCATTATTTTTAGCTGCACCCACCTGGAATTCATTTCGAGATGCCATCAAGGAGTAGTAATACCCTGTCAAAATCTAGGAAGACAAATACATCAAATGGACCACACTGTGGCAGGGACGGGACCAAGATGTGCCAGAGTTCACAAACATTTTTTTCATACCCTTCGCACACTGTTGGGTATCAAAGATTCTGAGATGCATTTGATACTCAAATACTGTGGCTACCTACACAAATACATCCAGGAAGAGATGGAGTTCCTGAACATCTCCTCACTCGGCACGACATACCGATACGCTGTCAAAATTGAGCAAAAGTTCAAACAGAAAAAGCGAGACTTTGGATCTACAAATCTGAAGCCCAAAGGACAAAGCCAAGGCAGGGTGACCCAAGACAAACTATTGAAGCCACAAGAAAATAACAACATCACAAACCTGAAGAAGGACACAGGAAAGTGGTGTGAGTTCTAAAAGAGCCCCCACTCACAACACGAGTGTCGGACCAAGCTTCCTTTGAGAGTTAATTGCTTCACTGTTACATGATTATGTGGGAATGTATCACTTCACTTACTCATGAAGGCTCAAATGTAGATTTTTTTAAAGTTCTTACAATGTACAATATTCAACTTGTGTGAAGGGGTCATTGCCAACCTGGAAGGGGAACTAAGTAGAGTGAAAACTAGAAAACTCAAGAATTTTGGTATGGTGCTTTTTTATCTCGTCTGCTATAGAGAGGATCCCCCTTCTTACCCCATAGATAGACATAGATGGAGGAGGACTACGAGATACTCACATGTTGAAGGTGATGGCATGCCCATGGGGGCTTCACTCAATGAACCTCTGACATAGCACGTGCATTTGTGGCATACTAAACAATACCCTTAATTTGACTACATATTGTAAAATACCTCTAAAAGTCACTTTATTTAACCCCCTACCAATACAAATCCAATACACCTTCCCAATTTAAAAAACCCCTATTTTCACTAGATATTATATGTATCAATTTTTTCATTAACATTTCTTATACCCTTTTATATTTGTATCCCTAGTATAGTGACATGATGCCTCTCTTATGACCCCACATGCATTCTACAATGAACCTTTCTTCTTTTGAGATACATTATAAATGCATATTAGTTCTCCCATAATGTACTCAACCCACACTCAAGCACATCTCACTGTGATTTGTGGCATTTAATGGTCTAAGGAACACTAATATCAACCATGTTTTAGGAAGATTGATTATGGGAATGTATATAAAACAACATATAAATTGATCTATATAATGATGAAAAATCAATTGATGAAACTTTATGAATATGTTTTCACTAAATAAGGTGTTCAAGCAAAAGTCTAGACCCTCTATTTGAAATACCACTATCTACAACGAAATTTGGGGCCCCAAATCTCAAATAAAGGGTAAAATTCTAACCTAGACATTATTATAAGAAAAGAATGGAAGTCCCAACACACATGATCTTAAGGGAATCACATGAAAGCATGAAATCACCTTTTGATTCACTATCATCTCACCAATGAGATATGGGCTATCACTCATAGACTATGTAAAATGCAACAATAGATTGGAGATAGCACAAAGACATTAAATGAATGGACTACAACTAGAACATAAGACAAAAGTTTGGTTCTAGAGGTGATCTCCTCCATTTGGTTAGCTAAAAAAAATGGTGTATTCCAAAATAAACCTCCAAACATCTACAATATTTTCTACATGTTGAAGGCAAGCATTAACTTATCGTGCACCTCACCAAAGACAAGGCTTCCTTGCCTTATCATACCTTCGAAATACAATTCTAAAATTTCTAGAGGATATTTTGATGGTTCCTCTCAAAGGAACACGATACTCAACAACACTAGATAATGACTCTTATTACCCTCTAGTGAGACATTATATTTCAAACATAGACATGGAATTACCACCAGCAATAGAGCATAACTCATTGCAGTGTGCACAATTCTCGATATTGATGGGTATATATGGGCTCTCACAAGTGGTTCTAGGTTAGATTTTGGGTGACTCCACATTTATTGATATTTTCCATCAAGAAAGAGTAAGAACTGCATGCGATTTTATTTCCAAATTCCATTCTAATCTCTTATTCATATATACATGGAGCTTAACAATGAAGCATAATAGCTAGCAGTTCATGTTGTGATAGTTCCACTAGGTTACAAATCAAGAGCACATTGGATGATCTCTCCCTTCCATGTACCATAGACCTATTTTGACTCTACGAATAGAAGTGAAGCTATATATTTAAGCAACCCCTCCCAAAAAAAAAGGAATTACCATGATATCTTCTTGACTATTTCAGCGGAGGGGGTTTTCTTTTCACTAAATAAACATCCTTTTCAACACAAATATGGATGAAATACTTCATGTAATGTACATATACAATGATAAAAACTCTAAAAAATATGAGACCAATGAAAAGTTACTATTTTACACTTGTACAGGCTAAAAAGCCATATATATGAACTCCCTCTATAAATAAGATGATTGGGTTGTTTTCATTGGGAAACAAGAGCCATGTGGTGAAAATGTCTTTGCACTTGTTTTTCTTTATAGGCATTTTTCTAGCGTTGTGCATGGAGATCCAATAAGAGCCAAATGGTGGCAATGTCACTGTTTTTTGTATAGACATATTTTCTACATGTAAGTTTGTGACATACAAAAAGTTTTTCTAAATTTTTAATATGAAAGGGGAGAAATTGCATGCCTAACCATTAACCTATAGTTAACTTTGGAGACCCAAAATATTTTTCAGAAATTGTGATGTACAATCAAGAATAATAGCATACATGCAATCCTATATGTCATGCAATGTTATGTTCAAATATATATCCACAACTTGAACAACTGGAGCAATAGGAACCATATTTAGTTCTTGATGAATTGACATAGGTGAAAAAAGGAACAACTAATAAAATTGATTGCAAATTAAATGGAGAAAATATTTTTGAATATGAGAACAACCCACATTTGATATTGAGTTTAAACATCCTAGTCTAAGTAGTGATTACGTTTTATAATTGCACAGGTTCTAAGACCAAACCTTTCAATCCTCTTAATACACATCATACCCAGATAAATGAATAATAGGAATTGTTCAACTAGAAACTAATTATTATGAAAGGAATAAATTTTAGCATTTCCAAAGAAACGTAATATTTCAGGTTGATTCAATGTTTCCATTATTGGCCTAGTTGCTTGGAGTAACAACTTAGCACCAACAAAACTACTATTTCATAAATTGCATATAATCATTGAAAATTACATAGCAATATACATTTACATGGATAAAATCTCATAAAAGAACAAAAATATACAAAATTGTTTAAGGGGGCACCAAAAATAATAAATATAGATACCAACTAATAAACTTGTAGCAATTTCCATTAACTATGTCTCTAGTACCCAATTTTTGGCTCCCAAAATTTTTGAGACCAAACCTTTCCTACTTCTAAATACATTGTACTCAATTTGGCCTCAAAGGATCAATGCATTTTAATTTTATAGAATAAATTAGCTCACCTTTGTAACATGACCAGTTAAAAGACATAGATAACTAATAAGAAGGGCTAATCTTCTATTATATTTTAAGACTTTTCTTCCTTGCATCAAGCTTTTTATTATCAACGTGTACTTTGTAGAAGCTACATCCTTCTTCTTATGAACTTTCGATGCACCAACTCCTATAACTTATGTTGAAGTGACATTTATGCTTGGATCTTGAATACTATTCTCCTATTTTTTGTGCATGGTACAAGTGGGCTAGGGGAGGTCACATGGATATTTTTTAGGCCTTCATTTAAAGCATTAGACTTTGAAATTGCCACTTTATTCTTCAATTTGGGCTTCAAAGTGTGAATACTTGTATAGATCCTTTCAAATAAACCCATATCAATATATTTTGTTTGTAACATAAGCACATCGTACCACTTGGAAACAAATATTTGGAAAGAAAAGAAATAAATTTGGTTGTATAATTAACATGGCGCACAAGTTTGTTCGCATTTTTTATGATACCCTTTTTAGAAGAGTTAACTATATCCACAACATGTCTCAACATTTTATGTATTACATATTAATAATACTACTATTGGCATATGAAGATCCACGTAGGCAATTACCAAAGTCACACTTGCATAAGAAGACCCATGTAGACCATTACCAAAGGTAGACTCGCATAAGAAGGTCCAGGTAGACAACTACCAAAGGCATATGTGTAGAGACAAGTACAAGTGTGTGGATCTAGACCCATTAAAAACTTCTCACACCGTTATTTCTATTATTAATAAAGAAAAAATTGTCATAAGGAAAACTGGTGAATGAGGCTAGGGGATAGAAAAACCACTTAACAAGCCTAAGAAACAAGCTATGGGATATAAGTGAAAACAAGAAAGAAGACCCTAAGAAAGGGTGACCCATGAGTGTTAACCCTAGATAAGGGATGTGGACTACTCAACATTAGATAGTGCAGGCAGATGTAGATGATGATGTAGAGAGAATAGAACCAATGAAGAACCAGATAAATATAATGTGTAGACAAAACTTAAAATAATGAAATTAGATAAAAATGTGAAGACGTTCTAGACCCTTGTCACTAGGTGCAATGTTAGTAGAAACTATAATTAAGCATGGTCATCTTTACATGTGGAAATACCTAGAATTATGTCAATAACTATAAAATTGAGATTTGAAGATCAATACTCATTTCCTCTAACACGAGTATGTTCAATGTTTTAGTCATTTACCAGTTCCCCAATCAATTTGTTAATATTGAATTTAATATCCCCGTACTCTTCTCTCAAAGGACAGAGAGAAATATTAGGGCTAACTGTTGGGCGCAAGATCCTCCAAGGGTAGTTTTGGGGCTTAAAGCCCACAATTTTGGGTAATGATATTGTAAAAATTCCACGAAATGCACGGACAACGAATTGTAATGAGCCAGGTCAAAAGGTTGTTTGCTCGAAAATAATGTAAAGTTAATATAGAATATGTCAGCTTGCCCATGGTTTGCGGACCATGGGAATGTATAAATAGAGCGAGACTCTAAGGGTAGAAGGTAGCTTCTGATTAAGATCTAAAGTGTATGGGTTTGAAAAGGGAAAGCTTTGAGTTTGTAAGTCTGAGTCGTGGGTGGCAGTAGTTAGAGTAGGCTCTGCAACTATGTGCGCAGAGGCCTAGTAGAGTATGCAACTATGTGCGTGGACCGCTGCAGCTGAGTGCGCAGGGCGGAATTGGATTGTACAAAGCAGAAGATTAATAAGGATAAGTTTTCTGAATTATTGTGCATCTAGTCATAGATCTATATGTTTATTCGTATGTTATGGTTTTATGCATATCTTTAAGATTTACGGTTGCACACGCTAGTTATAACTATTGAATGCTTGATTGAGACTCTAAGAATTAGATCAGATCTATAATAACCACAATAATAATAACGAATCTAGGAAGTGCCTATCGCAGAGCTACACGAGGTCCATATAGTTGGGCAGTGTAGCACGAGGGTGCAGATCAATTCACGAACACTCTAGACCTCATCAAGACATCCTTAGGGTGTGGAAACCTAGTTCCAGAACCCTCCCATACTACCTTAGGTAAGAATTCAGTCCGCGCTCGGTAGATTGTTTCTGAAAGGGCTGGTAGTGCTGGATTTGTTCATCTAAAACACTTCGGAACTTGGGTCAGGCCCCAATAAGCCAATAAATGGTTCTGTTGCTAGGACTGGGATCTGCCTAAGGGATGTCTGATGTTGGAACACTGGTGTTGGGTTGTGTTATATTCTTTCCACATAGTTAACAGGGGGTTTGAGGGGTACCCGTAACCCCACTTTATGGGGTCTGGTGCAGCGTCCCAGAAAATTTTGGTTTTGGACCCTATGTTAGGTTGGGCGAACCCACCTATGGTTTTGTGCATGATTTTTTCACATGTTTTTCGGACACGATGGTTTTCGGTCCATGGTTTTTGACGCGATGGTTTTCGGTCCATGGTATTGGATGCTTCAACATGTATAAATATGTATTGTAACATTGAAAGGAACATAATGAAAAATCAAGCTGGTAGTCCCGGTTTTG
>APFE031241070.1:8818-49725 GCA_000404065.3 Pinus taeda | reverse complement strand
CCCAAACTAAGTTGCAGCAATCAAGACACTATAGATGGATGGGTTTTCTACAACAGTTTCATTTAGTCATCAGATATAAAAAGGGCATACACAATAAAGTTGCAGATATGTTAGCTAGACCTATTATAAATGCATCTACTATACTTAAGCGTAATTTTGTGTTACATGAGAGCTACATTGAACAATATGCTCAAGATATAGACTTTAAAGATGTATATGCAACTTTAAGTCAAGGCAAACGAGTATAAGAATTGGATTATCATATTAAGGACCGACTCCTATATCATTGTGGGAAGCTATGCATTCCACAAACTGAAAGAGTAAAGATAATTCGAGAAGCACACACTTCTCTTATATCAGGTCACTTTGGGGTAAGTAAAACAGTTGCACAGCTACAAAGATTTTGTTATTGGCCGAAAATGAACGAGACAGTTCTAGATATGTAAGAGGGTGTACTATGTGTGCTAAAAGAAAGCCCAACAATAGAAAACTAAGCTTGTACACTCCATCACCAGTTCCTTCTCATCCTTGGGAAAGTGTTTCCATGGACTTTGTTGGAGGACTACCCAAATCTAGGAAAGGTCATGATTATCTGTATGTTGTTGTGGATAGGTTCAACAAAATGTGTATTTTGATACCTTGTAATAAACATATTACAGCTTAACAAACTGCAAAACTGTTCTTTCAACATGTATGGGTTCATTTTGGATTACCCACTTCCATTATATTTGATCGAGACACCTGATTTGTGGGAAAGTTTTGGTTAAGTCTGTGGGAACTGATGGACACCAAACTGAAGAAAAGCACAGCTTTTCATCCACAAATCGATGTCCAGACAGAAGTAGTCAACATGACAGTGATCCAGTTACCCAGGGGATATTGCAGCAAGCATCCTGAGCTTTGGGATGAACATTTGTGTTATGTGCAGCATGCTTACAACCGAGCCAAACATTCTTCTACACAGAGATCTCCTTTTGAGACATGTTTTGGTTTCACACCAAGGTCTCCTTTGGATTTTGTCTTTGGTAAGGACACAACAGTTGAGGGACTCAATGATGTGGATAGTGCAAGTAGGTTCATCGAACAAATCCAAGAGATCCGCCAAGCAGTACAAGAACAGCTGGAAAAGAGTCGGGCCAAATATAAGGCAAGGCATGACAAGCATCGAATGGAGCATAGTTTCCAAGTTGGTGATCAAGTCTAGCTATATATCAGCAAGGACATAATGCAAGGTGAAGGTAAAAAGCTAAAGCCTATCAGGTATGGACCCTTCAAGATACTTGAGAAAATTGGTGAGAATTCTTTTCGCCTTGATCTACCAGCTTACATGCACATCTACTCAGTCGTAAATGCAGACAGCTTGAGACTATTTGAACCTTCGTTAATTGAAGATCCTGAAGAGCAGAGTCAATTGCCTTCTATTGATGACCTTCTACCTGAATATCTTAATGAATTGCAGGAAGACACAGTTCTGGATAGGAAGTTGAGAACGACACGCAGGGAAGATGTTGAGTACCTCCAAGTTGGGCTCAAGGGTTCAAAATCGAGCAGTGCAAAGTGGATAGAGATTGGACAAGTGAGACAATTATACCCTCACTTAGTCAATGCTTGAAAACCAACTTTTGGTGGTCCAAAAGCTTTTAAGTGGGAAGGCCGTGATCCGAATTGGATCCATGAAAATTATCAGAGCTCTATAACTGTTTCAAATCATGACAGACTTCAAAATCTTGTAAACAACGAGCTATCAGAAATAACCTCTGTATAATGGTGAATTGCAGCCAGCACGGAGCAACGAAGACCTTCGGTCAAAGCGCGTTGACCGTTGGCCCATGGGGACTGTGCATGGTGAAAAAATGGTAGTTGGGAGGCTCAAACCCAGAAACGGAGGCTGTTTCTGATGCGCGATTAGTGCTGGGCAAAACCCCTCGAGAAGGAAAAGCCCCAAGTGCTCGGTCACAAGGAAAATCGGAAAACCGTGGGAAAAGTGCCAAAACCGATAGGCGGGTCCCGCGCTCCAAAACCAGCGGAATATCGGAGGCATTTCGGGCAGTAAGCGGGTTTGGTAGAGGACCAAGCGATGCCATACGTTGAATGACGTGTGTCCAGTGGATGAGAGAGAAAATCGCTCTCATCGCGGGCTAACATTCGAGCAAGTCAACCGCGTGATAAAAGCGATGACCGTAGGATCTGGAGGCCCCATATCTAATGGCAGAGATTGCACCCGATGGGAGACCATATTTGACGGGAAGAATAAGATAAGGCATATAAATATTTGAAGTCCGATTTGACCGTTGAGATGGCGGATGAATCATTTCACAAAGTAACTGAAATAACGACCATTCGAGGAAGAGCTAGCGCTCAGTTCGTAAGAAGACAAGTGGCCACTTCTCTGTGCAACATTACACAATGGTGATGACGCGGAAGTAGGGAATTCCAAGAGGACAGAGGTAGGCGAACCGAAGGGATGGAAGAGGAAGCGAACAGTCAAGGGATGGATTGGCTTTAAGCCATGAACAAACAGAGAACAAAAAGAAGACAGTGAAACAGAAGAGGCAGAATAGAGAGTGAAGCAAGAAGCAGAGAACATAAGTCAAGCTGACATGTAGAGCTAAGGCAGCATTGAGCAGACAAAAGGCTTGAGAGGTTCGAGCAATCCCTGTGAGGACATATGTCGGGAACTGAGAACCAAATTGGACTCATCCCATTAAGACCAGTTGAGGTCGAGACTTGGTAAGGGGGGAATCTGTGTACTCTAGTGGCTTGGGGAATCCAAGTACCACCCTACTAAGCATCATCTATTCCAGGAGACTCAATTTGAGCTCCTCATTGTAAAAACTCTGCTAACAGACATAATAAAAAAGGCCACCACTGAAAGCTAGACCAGGAGACGTAGCCCAGGAGGATTGGGTGAACTCCTTATTAATTTGTTGTGTTTTTGCATTTTCTTGTTGTGTTTCGCTTAATGTTTTCCAATGCCTGTGTATTTCGCAATCTTATCGATCCGTTGCTTAAAATAACATAGGCAAATCACCAGCACATGAGTTTGTAATACCTTCATTAATTAACTGAGATCACTCACAAGTGATTTTCAGATCACTTGGTATGTACATTGAATAGAGTTATTGCACACTAGTTATTTGGTGCACATTTACGGAGGATATTGCAGTGACATTGAATTGTGAGTGATTGTTGCTTCTTCCTCATTGGTTAATAGTTGTGATCGGTTTCTTTAAAGTATAAGATAATGAAGAAAATGACCAGACTTGATAATGCATTAGAGTTGTTAAATACTCTGATACATTCCACTGTTGATGAGATGGTTAAGATCAACAAAACCTCTCTATCCAATATTAAAATATGTCTACAAAATGCACTGGAGAATATTGAGTTTTTGCAGTTGGAGACAAAGCTACAACAAGAAGAGTTACAACAGTATAAGCATCATGACACCCATTAGCAGCGAATCAATAATGTTGATCTTCTGCCAAATAAAGCAGCAGTTGTACATGTAGATGCATAAGTTCAGTTTGCACTTCCCAAGCCCATCATCAGACCTTGGGAAGAGCTTGTCCACAACAAGCACAGAACTAGTCTTGGATATGACAAGGACCTGTCCCTTCATATTCCATACTACTCCAAACCAATCCAATTTCAAAGTGCTGGATTTCTTCAGGACGGTTCATCTTCACCTACTCCTCATGACAGTTCACCTCCAGCTGTTCCAGATTCTACCCCTCTTCCACAGCAACAGCAACAACAACAAATTTTGAAATGCCAACACTGTGACCGAGTTGGCCATCTAAAAGATCATTGTTTTGATCTTCATCCATGTAAGCATTGTCATAAAACCAGTCATTCTTCAAACAGATGCTTCAGAAACAAACCTCCTGCAAGGACAAAGATTCATCTTGGATGGATCGCTTCTTGGCAATGGGCATCAACAACCAAGAAGATATTTCAGTCACATGCCATAACTTGTTCAAGAGTATTGAATAGTCTTGCAGTTGAGTTTTCTCCATCATCTCACCTTGTATCTAACAAGGGGGGAAATGATGGTCATCTACAAGCTTCAAAGTCACATCAAGCGAGCCTAAGCCACAACCTGCCACACCAGTGTCAGAGTTGTAGCCAGAAACGTAGATGCCCTTGAGCATGCCTTCAGTTAATAATGCCTCTTCAACAAACTTGGGACACTTCCTCTAGCAGAAGACTTCAACTTCTTGCAAGTTTTGGAAGAATTCCAGGAATAGAATTGGGGACACTTCCTCTAGCAGAAGACTTGAGCTTCTTACCAGTTTTGGAAGAGTTCCAGGAATTGCATTAAGCAATCCAGAGTTGTTGGTCATCCTTAAACCATCACAGGTTGAGACTTCCCTTTTCGGGTTGAAGTTCTCCCTTTATGCGGGGTGAGACCTCCCTTTCATGGTTGAAGGTTTCCCTCTTCAAAACAATAGGAGCACTTCCCTAGCAGAAGACTTTAGCTTCTTGCCAGTTTTGGAAGAGTTCCGGGAACTGCACTAAGCATTCCAGTGTTGGTGGTCATCCTTAAACCACTGCCCTTTATACCAACATTTCAGAGAGCACATTTAGCCTAGTGTTGCCATGCATTTTTGCACATTTTGTATTGCAGCTCTCTTCTTGGACTCATACATAATCCTTCAGATTAAAGGGGGGAATGTTGGACACCTAATCCTCTAAGGCTTAGTGTGGAAGCCGAATAGACTAAAGGAGTCCAAGAGACCTTGGGATGTGGAACCCAACGGTCAAACCATGTACCATAAATGTATATCATTTGTTATAAAAAATGTACTCTCATGTTTTATCTTTCAGAGTCTATTGCTGCCCATGTGTGTGTTTAACAAGTATTATTTTTGTTGCATCTTTGTATGTATGATTATATCTGTAATTTGTTGCATTCATGTTTAAATTCGTATCATCTCATTGCCATTGAAGAACTTGTTTCGGACAAAGAGGAAGAACCAATAGTTTCTACCAATGAACCTTCAGATATCTCAGAGCTTTTGTTTATATCTCTTCACCTTGACCCTTGGTATTTTACACCCTTGAACATTTTAGGACATGGAATTCCGCGATACACAACTCCTTATTCTACCGTACTAGGTTTTGACTAGTCTATGATGGCTTCTAGAAGTACCTCATCAGGCACATCTATGTTTTCTACTTCTCCGGAGTCAACATTATATGGTGGTTTTCTACCACTTGGATATCACTCTCTTGCGGGAGCTTATTCAGGAGCTTCTTCCTCGAACTCATATTCAAACATGTCAACTAGTGTAATTAACCCTGCCAATGAAGGTTTGACATCTGAACAATTTATTAATATAATTTCCGGTAGTGTTGGCAATCCACAACCAACCCAACAAGTCGTTATTACCCGCCTAGGGGGCAACCGTCATATCCTCCACCTGGAGGACAACCTTTTGGTGGATCTTACCCTACAACTGGGGGGAAACCCCCTGTCAGGAATTACCTTAATTATGCTCAAATGCCTCAAACCAGTTTTGGTCAGCCTGTTATGCCTCAACCTGCCATTGGAATGCCTTACCCTGGAATGAAAACAATCTAGAACCCTTTGTTAAATCAACAGTCAATTCTAGTTGCTTCTCAAGGGCCTTTGTATTAACCTATTCAACCTATTGTACAACCTATACAACAAATACCTTTTCAAGGTATGCCTTTTCAAGTCCAACCAACTGTCCAGGTTAATCCATCGACACTACCCAACAACCACTTCAACATCCTGTCCCGAGTACTCCTCAAACCTTGGTATAGTCTATTATACCAATGACTATTCAGAACCCTGGTTCAGGTTTGCCTCAAACCCCCATTCCAAGAGTATCGCAAGTAACTATCCCACTTATATCACAAGTTACGATGCAACCCCTTGTTCAATCTTTACCTCTAGTATCTGGTGTTCAATCCATTCCTACAATTCCATCAATACCCCAAGTACATGTTGTACAGCCTAACGTCCCATATATGCAAGTACCGTTTCAAGGGCCACCTTTCCAATGTCTAACCCAAGGTCAGTTTGTTCAAGGTGCACCTTTTCAAGCTCAATTTCTCCAAGGTAAACCTTTGCAAAATCAACCCTTTCAAGGACAGTTCATTCAATGTCAAATGGTTCAGAGTCTCCCTTTTCAAAATCAACCATACACAGGTCATATGTTTCAACAACCACAATACGATATGCCTCATCCTGGATATCCAAGAGGTATGCAGATTCCAACTGCTCAGGCTATCCCAGGATATCCTGGGTATCCTCCTCCCGATACAGGACTCATCCCTCAAGGTTATTAGTATCCATCTCAGGATCCTAAACGTCAGTTTCCCTTCATTGCAACTTTGGATTTGCCTGACCTCTCTCGGTTAACTAATGATCCACTTCTTTATTTACTATTTTGGCCAACCATTCCTACTAAGTTGCCCAATGAAATTCCTAAGTTTGAAATAAAGTTGGGCATAGATCCATCCAACCATGTTATGACCTATCATATTTGGTGCGTGTCCAACTCATTAATTGATGATTCTATTAGATTACGACTTTTTCAATGGACCTTAACCAGTTCGGCAACCAAATGGTATGTAGAATTGTCGCTCGCTTCCTTCAGCACATTTAACACCCTTTCTACAACTTATTTGACCCATTTTCAGGTGCCCGTTCAATATGATAATGGAACCGAACTTTTAACTTCTTTGAAGTAGTCAACCTCAACCCATATCTCATATCACATTCATGAATGGAGACGAAGACATCGCCTGGTTAAAGTGACATTCCATACCAGATTTTGGCTGAATGGTTCATAAAATCTCTTTTATCGGTAATAATTGAATATGTAGCCAAAGGAGGTGTTGTAACTGACGAGCAAGTAATTGCTCGTTCTCAATACCTTGATATTGTTTATACTCAGTCTGGAACTTTCTATGAAAAGATCCGAGATCTACCCCAACATAGTCAAACTAATCCAGCCCTTACAGGATCACATGTTGTAGATGGCATGATTGGTTATGTGAGCCAAAAGTCTACGAACAAAAAGAAAAATTCTATGAAAAATAAGATTTCAACTCTATCTGATTCACCTGAAGAAGATCCTTCTCCCAAAATTACTTCAGAAATTAAAGTCATAGAGTCATCTACTAGCAAGGATAAGCAATATGAAAATAAGAAAAAGGGAAAAGGAAAAGCTAAACAAGGCACTTGTTCTAAGGAGAAACCAAACAAGAATGAACCGTCTAATGAAAATAAGAAACCTCGATATCCTTGCCTAATTTGTGATGAAGATCATTACACTAAGGAGCGCCCACATCATGCCGAAGTTTCCAAATTCGTCAAAATTTCACCCACACCTGTTGTTTTGAAGGATCCTTTTCCTCCCTAGGGCAGTAAAATGGTTTCTCACGAGAAATCCTCCTCATCCACATCGGCAGATATCATGATTATGTCTTCCAAAGTTATGGTAGCAACGAGATCCAAATATTACACGTCAAAGAGTCATGTTGAAGATGGAGATGACTCCAGTCCATCTAGTCATACTTACACATCTACTTCTTATGAACTGTTGCATATTGAAAAACCAAACCCTCATATGATAATCCGTCTGCCTCCTAAGGGTATGCTTCGAAAGTTAGTCTTTAATCCTCATGCTAGGGCTACTCAGAACTATAACAGTGTCAAAAATTTGGCTATGTCACCTTCGACAATGTCGGCCCTTGAAGTGTTGCAAACTTGTCCAACACAAAGAAAGTTATTATTATCGTCCATAGGAGCAATAGATCCTCATGAATCCAATTTGATTCTTTTCGATCTCGAAAATCATGTCCCGCATCTCTCACACCAACTGTCTTTTAAGATACCAGTTCATGTCAAAACTCGACGAGTTTTTCGAACAGTGATTGATGAAGGAGAATCGACATGTATTATGTCCATTTCCTATTGGAAAGATTTGGTTTCTCCAACAATCAATCAATATCCCACGACTTTGAAAGCCTTTGATGGAAGAGGTTTTCGTCTGTATGGACTTCTAAATGATTTGCCAATCGAATTAGAGGGGAAAACGGCTGCAATAGACGTTGAGGTCATTGATTCTCAACTTGGCTATAACCTTTTGCTTAGTCAGACTTGGACTTATGCCATGGCAGAATTAGTCTCATCATATTTTAGGATGATCATGTTTCTTCACAAAGGAAGAATTGTGAAAGTAGAACAATTATCCTACTATACCTCAGACCCTAATTCCACTGGTAGTGTGCCTTTTGTTGGAAAATCAATGACTCCATATGAAGAAGTTGGTGTTGGTCTTCTCAAAGACTCATCTTTGATGGGAACTTTCGCATTCCCTCCACCCAATTTCCTTATAATGATGCCCAGATTCACATGATTACACCAAGTACTTTCGAATCAGGGGATCCGTGGAAAGTACCTTCAGAATCAGAAATGATCTTATATGGCAATGAAATGCCTCATAGCCCTTTTAAGTTAGCATATGAGGCAATTCAATCCTTTTCCAACTCATCAACATCTAAAGAAAATCAAATGAATATGATTATTGATGAATATTCTCATTTGTCACGCTTGGAACCAATCTCTATGCCTAATCCTTTTAACACAAATTTTTTAACTGATGAAGGGATTATGGAAGTTATGACCTTGGAAGGAATTCCATGGAACGATACTCATCATCGTTCAACCTTCTTTCCATCCTTCGAAAAAATTGAGAATAATTTCTCGTCTATGTTTTCATCTAAGACCTTTAGTGATCCTCAATGTCCAATATCTACCCTTTCTTCCAGTTCTGAACAAAATTTAGGGAACATATCGGCGATACTCCTTGATATCTCACTAAAACCCAGGATAACTGAAAATTCATATAGGAGCTTCTTGTTCTTTAGAAGAGATTCAAACTTACAAAGCCCTATTTCAGGAATTCTGCGACATCTTTGCCTGGTCATATGAAGAAATGCTAGGAATCGACCCTAGCATAGTTGTACATGAAATAAAAAATCATCCAGATGCTAAGCCTATTAGACAGTGATTACATCCCAAAAATCCACGAAAAGTTGTCGCTATAAAGACTGAAGTTGAAAAATTATTGAAAGCAAGATTCATCTACCCCGTTCCTTTGACTGATTAGGTATCAAATATTGTGCCTGTTAATAAAAAACAAGGAACTATTTGAGTATGTGTTGATTACCTAGATATTAATAAAGCTTGTCCCAAGGACAATTATCCAACTCTGTATATCGACCAAATTGTCGATGACTCTGCCAAGAATGATTTTTTTTTCCTTCATGGATGGATTTTCTAGCTACAATCAGATAAACATACTCCTCGTTGATCAATATAAAACTGCATTTATATGCCCATGGGGAACTTTTTCTTATCGAAAACTCCAATTTGGCCTAAAAAATGTTGGTTTGACTTTTCAGCGAGCAATGTCTTATGCATTCCACGATATCAAGCATATTGTTCAGCCTTATTTTAAATGACCTGTTGACTCATTTAATGAAAAGGCAGGATCAACCATTGCACTTAAAAGAAATTTTCAGTAGGTGCATGCACTACAATATTCGCTTGAATCCGCACAAATGTGTTTTTTGTGTGCAATCAGGTTGGATTCTAGGTTTCATCATTTCAAAAGAAGGCATTCATGTCGACCCCTTCAAGGTAGAGGCAATTCTGAATTTGCCTGCTCCTTCTAGCCTTACTCAACTCCAAAGTTTGCAGGGGAAAGCAAACTTTTTGCGTAGATTCATCCACAATTATACTGAACTAACTCAGGGTTTTACTCGACTATTGAAAAGGGGCATTCCATTTCTCTGGGATGAGCTTACTGATAAAGCTTTTGATGCATTAAAAAATGCACTAGCCATTGCGTCATTATTGCATCCACCCGATTATCATCGAGATTACTTTTTGTACTTAGTCGCGTCCGATGCCACCATTGGCATGGTGTTAGTCCAAGAGGATGATTCTATCAACGAACATGTGATTTACTATTTAAGTAGAAGTGTCACTAAAACCGAGATGAAATATGCACATGTGGAGAAGCTAGCCTTGGCAATTGTACAAGCTATTCAACGATTCTGTCACTATATACTTCTCCGAAAAATAACTGGCATTTCATATTGCAAACCTATGATGTATATTCTCACTAAACAATTTCTAGGGGGGAAATACTCCAAGTGGATAGTTATCTTACAAGAGTTTGATTTGGAATTTGAAAAATTAAAAGCAAAGAAATATTTGATTTTCGCCAAACTATTGTGTGAATTTCCTTATACTGATATAGAAACTATATCAGAAGATTCTTTTGTTGATGAATCTCTCTTTCTTATTAGTACATCAAATTTGTGGTATGGAGATATCATTATCTATCTCCAAACGCAAACTTTTAGGCCCGAGTTCTCCAAAACTGAGCGTCGTCGAATCTGATACCAATCCCAACAATAAAATATTATTGGTGACACTCTTTACCTTTGCGGTATTGATTCTATATTCTGACGTTGTTTGACTCTCCAAGAGGCCGAAAAAACATTAAATGACTGCCACTCTGGAGTGTGTGGCAATCATATCTGGGTATGCTACTGCCCAAAATATATTATGTGCTGGCTATTTTTGGTTGTCAATGTTTAAATATTGCACTACGACAGTCTACAAATGCCATAATTTCCAATTCTACGATCGTAAAATGCAAGCACCTTCATCTCCTCTTCACCCTATCATAGCTGTCAGTCATTTTGCCAAATGGGTCATCGACTTCGTCACCTTTAACCCTCACTCAGCCGGGGGGCATGGGTATCCTTGCAGTCGATTACTTTACGAAATGGGCCGAGGCGATGCCTACATATGGAGACAACAGTGAAACTGTAGCAGTTTTCATTTTCAATCATGTGATTGCTTGGTTTGGTGTCCCACAAGCTATTGTTACAGACCATGGTAGTCATTTTCATAACTTTATGATGGTTGAACTATTCGTACAACTTGGCCTATGCCATGATATCTCTACTTTCTATTATCCACAAGCTAATGGTCAAGTCGAAGTTGTCAATAAGGTTTTAACCAATATGATTAAATGGATATTTGGTATTCATAAAGGAAACTGGCATTCTATGCTCTTTTCAACACTATGGGCTTACCGTACCACTACAAAAACATCAACCGGTTTTACTCCTTTCCAACTTGTTTATGGTTTGAAAGAAATATTACCCATTGAATGTGAAATCTCATCCCTAAAACTAGCTATCAAATTATTACCTGCTATCTCTGCAGACGAAGAACGCTTTGTACATTTAGCACATTTAGATGAAAATCATTGTGATGTCGTACTGGCTAGCGAGGCTCACAAAAAACGTTTCAAATCTCAGTTTGATCAAAACGTTAATCCTCGTTCATATTCAGAAGGTGACCTAACCTTGGTTTATGATAAAGCTCACGACAAGTTAGGTGCAAGAAAGTTCAAACCCATGTGGCATGACCCTTACATCATAAAACACATATTAGCTAAAGGTGCCTATGAGCTGGTTGATTATGATGGTATTCCTTTGGGAAAGCCCAGAAATGGTCTTTACCTAAAGAAATATTATGCATAAAAAAATTTGGTGGAGATTTGTACATTATTTATCATTTTTTTTAGGCATGTGTGACAGTTAATGTTTTTCACATTTTCTACTACTTCTCCTGCTTATCTCGTTTTTACAGTTGATTTGTAGATGTCGATGCTCTCTAAGACTTACATTGACTTTGTTGATGGCTAGTCGCAGTTCTCGGAATTTATCTTCCACAACCTGGGTTATCTATTCACTCAGTGATGAGCTAGTCTCTATTCATGGAATATGTCTCGGTCAAATAACAAACAACATAGCAAAATATAGCATAGTCATTGAGCTATTAGTTGATGCCATCGCATTTGGTATTCGACGTTTGATCGTTAGGTTAGATTCACAGCTCCTGGTATTACATTTAAATGGTGTCTATACAGTAAGGAGTACAATGATGTTAAGAGTATTTTTACGAGTTTGTCTTTTGGAAAGGCAATTTGATTATATCGAATATCAACACATTATGAGATATTTAAACACATTGACAAATGAATTGGCAAATCATGTGTTAAATAGACATTTGCAACATTGTAAATTAAAAGCAATATTCATTCGTACATTGATCAAGATAAACAATAGACAAAAGTAGTAGATTTTTCATTAAAATAGTTTGTATAAAAGTGTGTGTCTACAAAATATGTCATCCGAGGACATAAGGCCCTGTGGCCTTTTATTTTCTAAATATGCTAACGCCAAAAATCAAAATGTGGTCCTATAAACTACAACAGCTAAGCACGATGATGCTCATGATAACAAACGATAGCACGAGCAACTCGACGCAGCAAATGTTGGAGGGGCCCTGGAAACCCAACTACATGTCTCTCATAGGCATGAGGAATGTCATATGTCCTAGTCTCTGCGATGTTCGAAGTCAACCTCTCAAGGTTGTGTTCTAGCTCTTTCAATATATCCTCTACCTCTGGGTTCGCTGCAGCAACTGCTATAGGTTTCTCGCCTCATCTATCAAATCGTCTTAGCCCAGCTGGTCGGGTTGGCCCACATTTGCACATGCATTTTGGATAATTAGCCTTTTAATACAAAAAACACATAAAAATTTAAAAATTTGGAAATATTTCAAAATGCAAAATTCTCACCTAGATCACCCCACTGAGTTCCGGCTGGAAGTGGGATATCAGGATCACTTCTGTAATCCATCCCGGCATACGGAAAGTCCTCAATCGGAAAAATTTGTTGGCCTAACCAGTCAAAGAACTCTAATGTATACCTCACTACTGGTCCATCACCTCCATGGCATGCCATCAGTGCAACCCATCTCATCATGTGTGGATCCCTAGGATCCCCCTCATCTGCTATAATCTATTGTGGTCGGAGAATAGGAATCCTCTCTAGGGAAAAAGCAACAAGAATGGCACCATAACCGAAATTCTTCAATTTTCCATTCTTGCATCTAGTCAACTGGCCCTCCATGTTCACTACCACTACCTCGCACCAGTTTTACACTGTCGATTCCCAACATTCCACGGTTGTCTACATCTATGCCCGTGTAGCTAAATGAAGGGTAACATTGCCACACAGTTTGCAAACAATGAAAGTAATGGTCCTCAAGAGAAAGATCTTGATGGTCTAAATATCAATTCTCCCATCCTTGGGTAGTTCACCCCTGAAAGAGCGTCATAGATACCAATCAGTGGTATCCCCTCCCGTCCTTCGTCCAAATAGTGAAATATTGGCTCCCCGATGAGACAGCCCAGTCAAGAAATAGATGTCATCAACATCAATTGTAATGCGATGATCGACAATCACAAAACACTATTCCTGGACATTCCAGGATTTTACCAACCATGTCATCAGATCTACTTGAGCTTTCGTCCCAGGAATGAGCCAATATTTCAGGAGACCACAAGTCCTGAGACCCTACATGGTGGCCGGATCTGCCAAACCATTGGCTTCATGCTCTCTTTCCCTCCACTCCATTTCGAGAAAGCAAATGACTTGAAATGACCATTTTAAAAGGATTAGAATCATTTTAGAAACCCATCTTATGTTTTTTTTTTCCCAAAACTTGCTTAAAATAAACCCCCCGCGACTGCGCGGTAGCCATTTTACAGACAGGGCGCAGTTGAGGGATTTTTAGTAAAATTCTGTGGGGGCATGTTTCTGTATGGAATTTTTAATGGCCTGTGTTGGGTCTGATTGAAAGAAACAGCACAGGGCCGAAGGCACATTTTTTAAAGAAATAAAATAAAAATAAAAATGATAACTAATAATTATATTTATAATATAATAAAATATATTAATAATAATAATAAATAAATAAATGATAATAATATATAAATAAATAAATAAATGAAAATTTAAAAGGATGAAAAGCTAAGTTAAGGAGAGATATTCTACCTGGAAGAAGTGGTGCACGATTTCGTCCAAGGGTTAGCTCGGAATCAGTCCTGGAAGTTTGGTGGTAAAAGCTCCTCTCTCTGCTCTTAAATGGTAAAAATGCAAGTGGTGAAAATAATTTACCATTCCCACTTTTATAAGTTTTTTGGAGCTAAAAAATATTATTTTTTATATTTAAAACCTTTTAAGAGGGAAAATGACATTTTTAGCAATTTTGACGAGTTATTGAGTTTAAATGTGCAGGATAGGTTACGGAGTGAGGATGAATCATTTTGACTTTTTAGCAGACTTTTATCACTTTTCATGCTCTTAAAAAATTACGAAAAACGAAAATCAAAGAGTCCTCTTTTAAGCCCTTTTCAGACTCTTTCAAAATGAAAAGATTGTCGAGTACTTGCTTGTTCGAAATCATAAAAGTAAATGAACAATCGTCCACTCAATATAAGTTTACCCCTTTTACGGACTGAGTTAGGACTATTTACGAAAAAGGTATACGTTGACTGAACATGGTCAATATAGTTCTTTCTTGCATTATTTTATCCTTTTTCGGGCCTGAGAAACTAAAACTTACGAAAAAGAACCCAATGGAGTCTACTTATGTTTTTCCTCTGACTCTCCAAAATTGAAAACATTGAGCTTTACTTTCTCTGGGCTCGTTAAAATTTTACGGTAACTTAATGAGTTTCCTTTTTGTGTATTTTTCAAACTCTTAAAAGAAAACAACATCGAGTTACTCCTTTACTGGACTCATAAAAAACTAAACAGTATAGGACCTGTTAACCATAACGGGACCGAACCATTCCTTCTTAGGGTTCGTGAAGAATAATTTGATGGACTCATCCAAAGGATGAGCTTACAGTCTAAGCATATGTTATCCTCCTCAAGCTTGGAAAAAATAAAGAGGTACTTGCCAGTAATGGTGGGGGGAAATTGGGAAAGGGTGTCCATCTTACGTTATCCATTTTATAGGTAGAAGGTCGCTCTTGAACATGGAACTCCATCACACTCATGTCCAAGTTGGGAAATCCATTTGTCTTACAATTAATTGAGCCTCTTTTGAAAGTCTTCATGGTTTTGGGTATTATCATTAAATCAAATGTTGCCAAGTCAATTATTGTACAGTTATGTGTTCAAAAGAAGTTCAACCTCTGTTCAAAACCCCTTTGCAAATTCTAGCCTTCAATCGCGTCAGCCATCCTTGAGTCATTCCTTGCAAACTATTTTCAAAACTTGACATTATGTTTTGTGTCGTAGGCTTTCCTACGACAAGTCAGTTCCTATTGACTTCAGCTCATTATCTAGGAATTTGATCTAGAAACATTCAGTACCTTGAATCCTGCATGCCTTAATGGCATGTTTCTCCCTTTCGATGACAGAATCTCATCATTGGCCTTTGGTCGAATGATTCTATGAGTGTTAAACTTCAAATCACCTATTCACACTTCATAGATTGTACTGGAAGTACCTTGAGAACCATTGTCATTATTGGTGTTTTCTCTCACGCTTGTTAACAATTCACATCATTTACTGGTAATCAAGTGGTTTCTGCCATGTTCAACTTCGAAAAATTCACTCGCATGGTTAGATTTGTACTGTGGATCAAGAGATGAAGATCAAGACCCTGGATCTAGTTTCATCAATCCAGGTTGCGAGGAGATTTTATTTTCATGATTATGTAGATAGATGGTTGCGTCCATGTTGTGCCTACCATCTATATGATTTTGGTTTTTTCCATGCTTGTTCATTGAGTTTGCTTTACTCTGAGTATGGGAATGCCTACCTCAAGATGATTTTTGATACATATTTGCATTGTAATCCTTGAATGTTCCCTGCAGATTTCCAACCATTGCCTCTGATCCGATCCTTGGAATGATAAATCGCTTCAATATTTTAAATTTATTTTACAGACACCCACTTGAGGGGGGAATCTGTTACATGTCAATTTGTTTCCATGACACTTGATCAGTTTATGGATTTTTTTACCCTTCATGAACATGTTTGAACCAACTCCCTTAGAAGTCAAACAACCCAAAATATTTTGAATTAGATGAAAAATTTGGGGAAAATAGTTGTCACGCATTGTTAAGTTCCACCTGCGCTGATTTTTCTAGAGTTTCTCGTGCATTCGCTGGAATTAACTCTGAGAACAACACAAAGTTGCGCTCTGCCTGCCACTATAAACCAACGCAGGTGAATTCAAGAAAGTAAAAATAAAAAGTACATTCTAGAAACATAGTTGGTCGAATATTTCCCAACTGAAAGCTTCCAGGTGAGGACTATTTGAACTATAACCCTCAGATGATGCATCTTCATCACTTTTCTCATGGTAACCTAATCCCTCAATGAAGGAGTCTCATCCTCCTCTTTTGGATCTAAAACTTACTCCTCTTGGCCTATAAAATGACTAGAGGGTAGAGGGATTGAGGAGGTCAAAACTCAGAGAAGACAAACTCATGTTGTTGGTTTGAGATTGGAAATATTGTCATCTAAGGAGGAGATTGATTAATACAAATGAAAACTTTCTCCCATTGATTTGTCTTATTGGAATAATGAATGGTTTACAATTGTTTATAATGTCTATTAAGGAAAATTCAATTCCTAATTTCCTTGATCATTAGGTTAAGTTGTTTGGATTATTATATCGCATGTGCTTTTGATCCTTTTATGGTCAATGTTTGCAGGTCTTATCAAGCACTGAAGAGTTGCATCGAATCAAAACAAGGGATCTTCATTAAGAATTTCATGAAATAGGTAAGAGGCTCATCCATTAGCTACAATTCTTATAATTCAAACAAGTTCAACTTAGGGGAAGGGTCAGTTCATTTGTCTTGCTTGTTTCTAGTTTCCATCAATGATATAGGGAGATCACTCTTGTCTGCAAGAGGGATTTGTCCAATGTAACAATAATTCTTTAGTTCAGGCTGCTTATGAGATTTCTCTTATCTATACATCCTTATGTATACAATCATAAGAATTTTCTGACTTTAGTAATTTGTTTCTTCAGGTTTAAAAATATGATCAAACCAGTGACGTAGATGGTTTCCATATAGATAATAGTGATCTTGGTGAAATAACTGCTAATAGTTTCCCACGTGAAATTCACGATCGAACTCAGCTCTTAAAATATAATTATTCAACATTTGAAAGTTTCGAGATTTGTCAGGGAGTCAAGGCATTTCAACTCTAGTTGATTTTTATGGTAGGTTCTCAATATCCTGATGGGGTCCCTGAACTAAGTTAGATCTGGAATTTCTCGCATGATTCTTTTCTCCACATTTCACTGAATGCAAACTTATTCTTAAAAGATTTTGGGTTTTACCAGGACAAATTTTCTAATTTTCAAAATTTGGTTTATGATCGGATAGATGACTTTGTTTTAGTTAATTCATCTTCATGTAAACCTCTTGCATTGAAATGTATATGTTTCATAGATGCACAGAGCTATGAAGCCTATCATTTTTATTATCAAGATAAAGATCATCATTGGCCGAATAATTCATTTATGTTAAGTGCTTTTGTGAACAATCATCTCCTAATATTTATTGTGAATGTTGTGAAGCTAATCATTTTCATTCTAGCCTAATCAATCTTTTAGAGTAGCATTGAATGCTTGAATAATTTAGTGGATCAAAATCCCCATGTTGATATGGATACGAAATTTGATTTGACATATCCTTCTAACCTTTTTTCATCTTGTTATTCTAATTGGTTTCCCATATTTACAAGGCCAATAATTCTTTTTAATTCCCCAAGCTTTTTTATTATTGTTTTGGTATGGAATTTGACACAGAGGGAACTGATTGAGAATCAAGAATCTTGTATGTCAAGCCACCAATATGATCATAACACTAGGTCTAACAATTTTCATTCAAATAATCATTTTCCCACTAGTATATATGACGATAGTTGTTGTACATCAATTGATTTGAACCCATTGATCTTTATGATTAATCATTTCATTGTTCAAATACTTGTCAAGCAGTCAAGGCATTTTAGCCTTTGTGGATGGTTATGTCAGGTCCTCATTATCTTAACAAGGTTTCTGAATGAGATCATGTTATCTTTTCTTTGCAAGATTCTCCCCATGATTCAAATGCGCTAATTGAAAGTTCAGCATCCCAAGAGTTCCAAAGTTTTCAAAAGGATTTTTTTGAATTCCATGATTGAATCTATGATTGGATCGAAACATCTTACTTTGCAAGCACTATCGTAAATAATAAGTTTTGATCTTTCATGATGTTTGCTAAGAATGATAATTTGGATGAAGGTACATTCACGAGAAGCTTTCAAGGTTTGCATGATTTTTGTTATAATCGAAAAGGTAATGTTGCAGATAGACTAAAATTAGTTGTTATGCCACAACTTTTTCCTAGTAGGCAAGACCTTCTATTTCTTGCACAAGTTATTCATGATCATATCTTTATTTTTACACATTATTCTATATTATTCCTAATTGTTCATATCCTTGTGCTTGCAGGTTGGGAATAACTTCAATGGTTGCAATGGAAATTTCACTTAAATTAGCCCTGGCCTTCTAGCCAATTAAGTTAGGAGTAGGTCTAGTCGCATTTTAGTTTTTATTTTGCATTGCATTGACCCTACATTTTTCTTCTAAGATATTCTTTAGCAATTGTTTTGTTTTATTTCTTTATGCATTCCTATGCTTTCATCTTAATCTTGCATTTGCTTTATTATCTTGCTTATGTTTTTCTTGTCATACCATGTCTTTCTTTCGCGTTTTGTTTAATTAAACTGTGCATGAAAACTACTCTCATTTGGCTCAAAAGAGCAATGTTACGAAGCTTTTAAAGGGAAATTGTGATGATGAGCAACACTTGGTTAACTTTTGATCCTTCTTTCTTGCTTAGGTATGATATCTTTAAGGTCAATGATGTCTGAATGGAAAATACAATCCATTTGAATGGAAAGCCTTGAGCAGAATCATGATGCCCGTATTTATTTTAGGATCTTCATTCCTTGACTCGACGATATAATTGAATGGTGTTCTACATGTGGATCCAATTGAGTAATATGTCAGGGAAAGGAGAAAACTAGAGCGAGCATAGAATTCCAGAGGTATATAATAGTCTCTAAAGGAATAATCTCTCTTTGTCTCAACAAGTTGGGACCCCTCTTCCGCTCTAGAGATATAAATGTTGATAAAATTCCAATGAGCATAGTGAAAATAAAATAAGGTGTGAAAGAATAGAAAGGATTCCTATGTAGATAGTTAAAGCAAGAAACTTCACCAGGGTACTAAACAGGCTCGCTGACAACGAAGTAATGCTTGTGTTCCTGTAGTGACTTCACCGAGGTACTAAACAAGCTTGTTGGTAGCGGAGGAACACTAGAGATGGAATTAAAAATTTGATCATCTTAAACTCGCAAATATATACTATCCTCCTCCCGGACTGAAACAATTGAGATATGGTAGGCCTTGTAAATGTGTTTAGCTGAGAAAGGGGATAGGAGAGAGTATACTTATAACTGGGATAAATGGGGAAGTTGAGGTAATCCACATGGTGAGTCAATACTTTCTAAAAGACTAGACTCTATCTCTACAGCTATACCAAAACATAGAAGGTGTATTTTTCCAGTTTGTTGCCAACTGTTGTTGTTATGACAAACACCCTGCAAAATTTTTCCTTTATCCTAAATTTTGGAGTCTCCTTGTGATATTATGATCTGTCATCTCAAGTTTTTCATGTTCACTTCATGATTGGTTGATATTTTTCTAAGTCCTTAAGTCTTATTTTGATATTCTAAATGTCGAAGTCACTTGCTTACACATGCTTAGCTTTTGATGCATCACAAGCGCACCTCTTTCTAGCAAGCATAATAGTCAATGTATACTTTTGAAGATAGGCATTGCACAACCCTTAAAGATAGTCTTGCGCAGTCTTTGGAAATAATTCTTGTGCAGTCCTTAGATACAATGACTACACATTGCCTGGTGGTAGTAACTATGCAACTCCTGATGATAATGATTGTGCAACCCTTGGTGGTAGTGACTACACAATTCATAAAGACAATGCCTGTGCAGCCTCTGCTAATAGTCAGTGTGCAATTCCAATTGACATTAAGAATAAAATTATCCAAATCAGAGTTGTCACACTTCTTAGTGGCATCCACCTCGCTCATATTTGCTCTCCTTGTATGAAGAGTCTAACTCGAAGCTCTTTTCATAGCTTTCCTTCACTTCTGATCTTTGTGCACTTTGAAGCATAAGAAACATTCTCTCACTCTCAGTTGCATATGTACCATCATCCCAATGATTTTTCTCAACTGTCGCTTTCACGCGCTTTTTCTTTCATAAGTGTCACTTTCACTTTCATGACTGACATTCTTACTTGCTTTCACTTACGCAAGTGTAATTTTTTCTTTCTTTAGCTTTCATATGTGTCAATTTCACTTTTTTTTATCTTTTACAAGTGTTCTTTTCACTTATTCTTACTGTAACAAGTGTCGGTTTTGATTGTTTCACTCCTACATGTGTTGCACTTTGGCGCACCACTAAAGGCAACTATATTACGCTCTTCTGCATTAGTGAACTTACATATCAGAAGAATATGCACTAGACACTCTCCCATAGCTCAACTCACTTTCTGTTTGCAGTTGACACTTGTGTTGTAACTTGTATTCTAAGTGTCACAAAGCTACATTTCAACTGTCGCACTCAGAAATAAGTGTCACTTTGTTGTCGTTTCAAGGTATGCATGTGGATATTGACTATTGTGCATTCTCCTAACTTGTGTTTGATGGTATACATGTCTGTGAATATGTTTTGGAACTTGTTTATATCATGTGTTATCTCTTTTCCATTAATCCAACACTCATCCATTTTTTGGGCTTTCCCTTATCTTCACACTTTGCATACTTAAACTCTCGTCGATTGGATGAATGCATTGCACATTCTTAGCCAATAAGGATGCATCCCTTACCTCTTACAACTATGCACTTGCCATACTAAGGGAAGCCTCTTCCACAAAAACATTGTGCAATCCTAAGGCATAGTCTCTCAAGTATTTACTACTTACACCTACTCACTGCACCCAAAGCTGACTCCTTCCTGCCTCCATTGCACATTGTGTAGTTCTAGTGGAAAGTTGTAACGACCCTGTTCAAAAATCCATGTAAAAAATAAACAAAGTTAAAATAATACCTTGTTCATGGGACATGTATTCCAAGTTGAATGTTGGGAAAAACATAGTGATGGGGATCGCTTGTGATTAACTAAAGGCTAAGGAAATTTCCAAAGCAAATGGCAAAGGCTTTGGAAAGGCATGAGGCATTTATTTCCATTTTATTGATGAAAATAATGGAAATTAGGAGAAAAGGAAGGTGAAAGGTCACTAAATGCATGTGAGGAGGAAAATGAAGAAAATATAGGCATCATTAATAAAAAGGCTTTTGAGGATCAATTCATGGATTTTGTCAGTTCAGTTTTGGAGCTCTCTCTCTATTCTCTTTCTCTCATACTCTTGGACGCTTAGATTTTTATTGGAGCACTCTTGGAGGAGTGTGGCATACTTGGAGTTTTGGAGCAAGAAGGAAAAGGAAGAGAAAGAAAGAGTAAGAGGACATTGGGATCAATAGCTACAACAGGTTTTGTTTGCAGGTATCGAGTTGCATGTATGTTTTCCTCACTAGTTTTGGCATGCATGACACATGCATGTGGTTTCTAGGTTATGATTTTTCATTAGCATGGAGGTTTGCTTGGATTGACAGTGGATTTTCCTAGCCTTGCCATTTCCTGGATAGTCATGGCATTGTGGGTTTACTTTCTTTTCTTTTCTTTTTCTGGTTGGTTTTCTTGTGCCTTTGGTTGTGGGTTGAGTTACTAGTTCCTAGAAGCCTTGGTTGGACAAATGCTCTAGAATCCCTGTAACAACTTGGGTTCAATTACTAGTCCTGGAAGCCCTCGTTGGACAAATTCTCTTGAAACCCAATAGCATTTGTGGGTTGATTTACTAGTCCTAGAAGCCATGGTTGGAACAAATGCTCTGGAGCCCTGAACAGCTTGGGTAGAGACCAATCTAGTGATGGTTAGTGATGGACGACCGTGAGGTGGAGTCACTGATAGAGGGTTGAGGTGGTTTGGCCTCTGGTAGCCCTAGATGGTTTTGATTGATTTATTTTATGAGATCCCACATTCATGCTTCAAATATGGCACGGGGGTGAGATGCTGAAAGAAAGATTTGGTTCAACCTAGTCTATGGTCAGGTGGTTTGTGGAAGTCCCATACCTGGTTGCCTTATGCAATCATCAATAAGAGCTCTCTTTATCCTTGGTATTTTATGGGTAAATATACTTGTTTATATGTGGCTTATATATTTTTTATATCCTTGATATTTTTGTTGGTTATATGTTGGTTATGAATGAGTTTATGACAGTGGAAATGTATGGCTCTCATTATGTTTTGGTTAATCATTGAATGTATAATGAATATGTGACTTAATAGACTGTAATGCAGTTATTGTGATGAGGCGTCAATGCTTCTTAGTGATTCTCAGATAAGTAGGAGACCCTTATGCTCGAATCTGTTATTTAAACCTGTAGATTTCATCCTTGTGACATGTTTGATGAAATGCCTGTCATGGATAGTAGGGGTCTAGTCAAGTCCTTGTTCAAGTAATTACATTTGTATCAATATTCCATTGTTATCTTTCATTTCTGGAAGTGTCATGGAGTTCTAGGCAGTGACCTAAGCCCTCGGCCTGAAAAAGTGGCACAAAAGTCGGATTCCTAGGCACATAACTGCTTGGGAAATTCCCCAGTTGCAGGGATACCCAGATGCGGGAGCAACTGGAAAGTCCCATTCACACTCATGCCCATGTCAATGGGAGTGTCTAGGGGATTAATGAGGTAAAAAGTTAATTTTTCTCAGGGGCTAGTCACCTGGAATGTTGGATGGCTCTTGGGGGTTCTGTAGTGGGTTTGGAAGGTCTTTGTTGTTGTGTTCTGTCGGTTCCACTTCCTTAACTGACACATAGGGAGTTGAATCATATAATAGTAACTCTTTGTCACATGGTTACCCTGGTTGGTCGGTTACTTGGGTAGATGTGCGAGGAGGGTGTTACTGAATGGTAACAGACCATGGTTTCGTTCTCTTTGGGTGATAGCTGATACTACAGAGTGGTATCAGAGCACGGTTCACCCCTCAGACTGGATGGGTGGTGTGTTGGTCATGCATTCATGTCGGTTGCATATGTGTTTCATATGCTTATGGTCTATGTGCTTATTGTATATGCATGGTGTTGTCGTGGAATATGTTGTCATGGGTGTATGATTGGTTATGCGTTGTTTATGCATGTCAAGTGCTTACGTGTTATCAAGTGTGCATTGGTATGGTTGTTGTTGTCATGCATGAGGTCATGGTATGTGATTGATATGGTCGTGCATTGATGACTAGACGATAATTAGAATGATGTCTATATTTTGTTTTATCTGTATGCTACATATTTACATGTTGTTATGATTATGTTTATACATGTATTATGCTAAATCGGTTGATCTTGCAGATGAGCTATCCTCCCTGAATAATGTTAAGATACGTTGGTTTGTTTATGATTTGGTTTAGCTGACATAAGATGCCTTGCAGGAAAGAGATCAAGACGAATAACAAGATGGTAGAAGACAATTCATGAGATTCTCCTTATGGATCATATGGGAAACGTGGTGTTGGGAATTCTTCTGACTTATCATACACAATAAGAAGATTGAGGGCAGAAATAAGTAGTTGCAAAGTAGATAATGACATACTCATACAAGCACAGGAGAAACAAGCAGAGGTTAATGTCGTAACCCTTAAGAGTTTGTTATAATTTCAGCGACAAGGGCCACTTTGGATTAGTCATGAACAAGAGGACATAACTAATGGGGCATATGGCAGTAGGTCTCCTAGTGGGTACAGGTCAGACATATATGACATGATCAGAGATGGCAGGTTCTTGGATAGTCTGGATAGGAGAGGTGATAGACACAGGTACTATTCTAGTTCTGGTTCTAACATGCACTATGGTCGTCATCGTTATCATCCTTACAGGAGGAGTTAGGAGGAGTGATAGGGGATATTTGTCGAATGAGTTTAAAAAATCAAAGCCACGTACATTTAATGGAGAGATGAAGAAAAAACATGATGTAGAAGCGTGGTTGCTTGGAATGAATAAGTTCTTCAGATTGCACAATTACTCAAAAAACATGAAGGCCAGAATAGCTACATTCAATCTTAAATATAAAGAAGATATCTGGTGAGAAGATTGAAAGAGCGTAAGAGATATTTATGAGGAGGAGTTGACTTGGAGTGAGTTCGAGATGTTATTCTGGAACAAGTATCTATCGGAGAGATACTATGATGACATGGCAAAGGAATTTTATGAGTTGAAGGTGGGATCTATGATCGATGAGGAGTACACTAGAAGATTCTTGGAGCTACTAAGGTATGTGCCTTACCTCAAGGAGGAGAAGGCCAAGATTCAAAAAATCATTAGTGGGTTGCCGATACCATTCAAAGATAGGATTGATTTTGATGAGCCTAAACCATTGGAGGAAGCCATCAAAAATCTAAAGCATCGTTATGAGCAATTGAAACGCAGATGTGAAACTAAGCAGGATTGGAAGTGTAATGATAAGAATAAAGGAAAATTGGATAAGAAGTGAGCAAGACCTCGGGATACAGGTAACAAAGAGAATTGTTCACCACCTAAGAATTTCAATGCATCTGGTAGAGGCCAAGGAATTCAGTCTGAGGAGAAGAATAAGAGTGAAAATAGGTAGCCCGTGCAGTGTTGGACTTATGGAGGAGAGCATCATAGAAGAGATTGTCCACAATATGAGGGTGGTAGACCGCAGATCTATAATGTTCACGAGGCACAGACAGTGGGATATGTTGAACAAAGTATTCCTAGGATTTATGCAGTGCTGGATAACAGGCAGGCAGATCACCAGGCGTTTATTATCGAGATGGAGGGTAAGCTTTGTGATCAAGTTGTTTCTATTTTGATTGACCCTATATCTAATTATAGTTATGTTAATCCTGGCCTGGTGGATAAGTGTGGTTTGAATAAAGAAGTACATGCAGAATCTTGGTTAGTGCAGTTGGCTACAAGTACAAAGAAGTGAGTTCATCAATGGGTAAGAGCTTGTGCATTTGATTTGAATGGTATGCCTACCTCAACACATTTGAATATTTTATCGTTAGGATCATATAGTATGTTATTGGGTACATATTAGTTGTATCTTCATAGGACCAAGGTGGATTATTTTGACAAATCTATTGAGTGCTTGGATGACAAGGGGGAACAAAGAGTCTTGCAGGGTAAGAAGAAAGCAACATCAGCGAGAATGGTGACATCTATGCAGGCCAAGCGTAATCGCAGGAAAGGGTGTGTGTTATTTGCAGTGCATATTTCTAGTGACAAAGGTAAGGAAGTTGAGGATGCAGATGTTTTGAGCAGGTACCTAGTTCTATAGAAGTTTTAGGATGTATTTCCTGTAGATATTTCAGAGTTTCCACCTCACAGTGAAGTAGACTTTTCTATTGAGTTGGTATGAGGGGCAGCACCAACATCTAAGGCATCTTATAGGATGAGCACACTGGAGTTGGTAGAGTTTAAGTTTCAGTTGAAGGAAATGCTTGAAAAGGGATACATTAGGCCAAGTGTGTCACCATGGGGCACACCGATATTATTTGTGAACATGAAAGATGATACTCTCAGGTTGTGCATTGATTATAGGCAGTTGAACAAAGTGACCATCAAGAACAGGTACCCATTGTCGAGGATTGATGAATTGTTTTATTAGTTGAAGGGAGCAGTAGTGTTCTTGAATATTAATCTGAGATATGGATATCATGAGGTACGCATTAAAGAAGATGACATTCACAAGACAACTTTCTAGACCAGGTATGAACATTATGGGTTTGTTGTAGTTCCATTTAGTTTGAATAATGCTCCAACTACTTTTATGTGCTTGATGAATAGTGTGTTGCATCCTTATTTGGAAAAGTTTGTTATTGTGTTCATTGATGATATATTGGTATATTCTAAAAATGAAGAAGATCATGTCGAACACTTAGCAATAGTATTGAGATTGTTGAGAGAGCATCAGTTGTATGCTAAGCTCAACAAGTGTAGTTTCTTTCAGGCTGAGGTACATTACTTGGGACATGTGCTTTTCAAGGAAGGCATAATAGTGGACCCAGAAAAGGTAAGAGTTATCGTGGAGTGGGCAACTCCTAGGAACGTGTATGAGGTGAGGTCCTTAATGGGGTTAGCAGGTTATTACAGCAGTTTCATCAGGAGATTCTCGTAGATTGCTTATCCTATCACATCATTGCAAAGGAAAGGAAATATTTTTGAATGGACAGAGGAATGTGCATCTAGTTTTGAGCAGTTAAAGCAGTTGTTGACACGTGCTCCAATGTTAAATATCGCATATCCAGACAAAGAGTTTGTGGTATGTATAGATGCTTGCAAGAGAGGGCTTGGTGGAGCCTTATGCAGGAAGGACATGCAGTATGCTATGAGTCACAGAAACTAAATAAGCACTAGCAGAACTATCTAACACATGATATTGAGTTGGAAACGATCATTCATGCATTGAATATGTGGAGGCACTATCTTCTTGGTAGACAATTTGTATTAATGAGTGATCGTAGTGGATTGCGATATCTATTAGACCAACCAAATTAGAATGTCAGGCAAGCTAGATGGTTGGTCACGATCAGTGAGTTCGACTTTGAGATCAAGTATATTAAAGGTAAAGAGAACAGGGTTGCAAATGCTCTCAGCATATGGATACAAGTAAATCATATAGTAGTTATGAGCTCCTATGAGACAAATCTACAGGATAAGATCTTGCAGGCAGGTTAGCAGGATGTCATGTATATGGAGCTTAGGCATAGATTGCAGCAGAGTATAGGTACGTGTACATGTATTGGATAGGTACATGGAATGGTATAGGTACAAGTACATGTATAGGTGCAGGTGAACAGGATGTAGACTATTGTCCTACGACAGATGGATTGGTAAGGTTTAGAGACATGATATATGTGCCAGACAACAATGAACTCAAGAAGGTGATATTGAGGGAGTTTCATGTGAACCCATATTCAGATCACCCAGGTTATCAGAAGACGCTAAAAACAGTGAAGAAGTTTTACTATTGGTCGAATTTGAAGAGAGGCGTAACAAAGTTTGTGGCTAGGTGCTTGGATTGTCAGCAGGTAAAAGCCGAGTGCAAGCATCTAGGTGGACTACTACAGCCGATTATGATTCCAGAGTGGAAATGGGAGGTCGTTCCATGGACTTTATCATAGGTTTATCGAGGACATCTAGACAACATGATTCCATCATGGTCGTGGTGGACAGGTTGACAAAGGTTGCGCACTTCATTCTAGTGAAGTCTACATACTCAACGAATGATGTAGCACAAGAATTCATCAAGGATGTGGTAAAATTGCATGGTGTTCTGAAAAAAAAAAAAAAAAAAAAAAAAAAAAAAAAAAAAAAAAAAAAAAAAAAAAAGTGTCATACAAAGATGCTAAGTTCGCTTCTAGGTTCTGGAAAGAGTTATTTGCAAGTTTAGGTACAGAGTTGGCCTTCAACACAACTTATCATCCACAGACAGATGGACAAACAGAGAGGGTCAACAAGATATTGGAGGATATGTTGAGGATGTATGTGATGCATCAACGGTGGAAGTGGGAAGAGTATCTTCCACTGGTAGAGTTTTCTTACAAAATGGGTATCTTGAATATTTGAGGATGAGTTACTTTGAGGCATTGTATGGGTGGAGTTGTAACACTCCCATGAGTTGGAGTGATCCAGTTAACAAGGTGTTGATTGGACTGGACATGTTGGTCGAAATGGAACAGGAAATTCACGTAATCAAGAAGAATTTGAAAGAAACACGGGATAAGCAGAAGATCTATGCATATCAAAATAGGTGTTTAAGGAGTTTCAGGTTGGGCAGTAGGTGTACTTGCACATCAAGCCAAAGAAGAGATCCTTGTGGATTAGATCATGTGCAAAGATGGAACCTCGGTTTTGTGGAACTTTAAGGATTCTTGAGAGGATTGGGCCAATAGCCTATCAACTTGCACTGCCTCTGATAGTGAAATTCCATGATATTTTCAATGTGTCGTTGCTTAAGAAGTATGTTAAAGATGATAATCATGTGATTGACTGGTCTGTATTGCAGGAAAATTTCAGCCGGAACCTCAGTGCATTTTGCAGAGAAAGATGCTCATGCTCCGGAACCGAGCAATTGAGCAAGTTAAAGTGCAGTGGAAGCGCTCCAGGCCCAATGAAGCGACATGGGAGATGACAGATCAAATGCGGGCTATGTATCCTTCTCTATTCATTAGTTGAGCAAATTTTTTGGTATATGCCTTGGGTATATGTTTCGGTATAGGTCTTGTGTATATGTTTTGGTATATGTACATATGTATATGGATCTAAATACCACCATGAGTTATGTTATAAAGCTCTAATAAGCGGCATGGATGTCATGTCATTATGGTTGTCATGATGTTATGTTTTCATGTTGGTTTTCTTCTCAGCAGGTTGATTATTGTAAATACTGCAACGAGCTAAGTTATAAATCTCCACGGAAAGTATGTTTTGCTTCCAACAATCTTGTGGTTGTAGGTGTCGTTGAACATAGAGGATGGTCTTCCCCCAAGGGGGAGGGTTCTGTAATAGCCTTGGTAAAAAATCCATGTAAAAATTAATAAAGGTAAAATAAGAACTTAGTCATGGGACACATATTCCAAGTTGAATGTTGGGAAAAACATAGTGATGGGTAGCAATTGTGATTAATAATGGCTACGAAAATTAGCAAAGGAAATGGCAAAGGCGTTGGAAAGGCATGAGGCATTTATGAGCATTTTATTTATGAAAATAATGGAATTTAGGAGAAAAGGAAGGTGAAAGGTCACCAGATGCATGTGAGGAGGAAAATGAAGGAAATAATGGAAAATAAAGAAAATAGAGGCCTCATTAATAAAAAGGCTCATGAGAATCAGTTCATGGCTTTTGTCAGTTTAGTTTTGGAGCTCTCTCCATATTCTCTCTCTCTCATACTCTTTGACACTTACAGTTTTCTTGGAGCACTCTTGGAGGAGTGTGGCATACTTGGAGTTTTGGAGCAAGAAGGTAAAGGAAGAGCAAGAAAACGCAAGAGGAAATCGGGATCAATAACTACAATGGGTTTTTCTTGCAGGTGCCAAGTTGCATGTATGTTTTCCTCACTAGTTTTGGCATGCATGGCGTATGCATGTGGTTTCTTGGTTATGATTTGTCATTGACATGGAGGTTTGCCTAGATTGACAACAATTTTTCCTAGCCTTTCCATTTCCTCAATAGGCATGATGTTGTGGCTTTACTTTATTTTCTGGTTTGTTTTCTTGTGCCTTTGGATATGGGTTGAGTTACTAGTTCCTGGAAGCCCTGTAACAACTTGGGTTGAGTTACTAGTCTATAAGCCCTGGTTGGACAAATGCTTTGGAAGCCCAACATCAGTTGTGGGTTTAGTTACCAGTCCTAGAAGTCCTGGTTGGAACAAACGCTCTAGAGCCCTAGACAGCTTGGGTAAAGACCAATCTAGTGATGATTAAGGATGTCCGACCATGAGGTTGATTCACTAGTTGAGGGTTGAGGTAATTTGGCCTCTGGAATCTTTGGATGGTTTTGATTGATTTGTTTTATGAGATCCCACATTCATGCTTGGATCATGGCACGAGGGTGAGTAGCTGAAAGAAAGATTTGGTTCAAGATAGTCTACAATCAGGTGGTTCATGGAAATCCCATACTTGGTCGGCTTATGCAATCATCAATAAGAGCTTTCTTTCTCCTTGGCATTTTATGGGTAAATATACTTGCTTATATGTGGCTTATATGGCTGTCATATCCTTGATATTTTTGTTGGTTATATGTTGGTTATGTGGCTCTCATCATGTTTTGGTTAATCACTGAAAGTACGATGAATATGTGACTTAATAGATGGAAATGGAATTATTTTGATGAGGCATCAATGCTTCTTTGTGATTCTCAGATAAGTATGAGACCCATATGCTCATATTTGTTGTTTAAACATGTAGATTACATCCTTGTGACATGTTTGTCGAAATGTTTGTCATGGCTAGTAGGGGTCCAGTTGAGTCCTTTTTCAATTAATTACATTTGTATCATTATTCCATTGTTATCTTTCATTTCTAGAAGTGTCATGGAGTGTTGGGTAGTGACCTGAGCACTCGGCCTAAAAAAGTGGGATAGAAGTTGGAGTCGCGAGAACATAATTGCTTGGGAAAGTCCCCAGTTGCAAGCATACCCATGTTATGGAAGCGACTGGAGGGTGCCAGTCACACTCATGCCCATGTCAATGGGACCGACTGGGGGATTAATGAGGTAAAAAGTTAGTTTGTCTCAGGGGCTAGTCGCCTAGAAGGTTGGATGGTTCCTGGGGTTCTACAATGGGTCTGGAAGGTCTATGTTATTGTGTTCTATCGGTTCCACTTCCTTAACTGACACATAGGGAGTTGAATCATATCATAGTAACTCTTTGTCACATTTTTACCCCAGTTGGATAGTTATTTGGGTAGATGTGGGAGGAGGGTGCTACAATAGTGGAGCCTCCTCCTAGTCATTGCTAAAGAGAATTGTGTAATTTAGTGAGCATGTTCCTCAATCATTGTACAGTTACAGTGGCTAGTCATGTCTCTCTTGTTGATTGAAACCCCTCACTACGCAATATCTTGTCCTGTATTGCTTCCTACTATGCATTGTGTACTTCTAGTGACAATGGGATCGTCCCTCAATCCCTATGAAGCTCAGCTGCACAATCCCTACCTCCTTTTTCTTGAGCACTACACACCTATGCATCCTCAGTCAGCAAGCTCATCACCCTTATCTCCTGGACTTTCCCACTGTGCAGACCCTTAACAGTCTCCCTTTATTGTGCATTACACAGTTCCAGTGGACAACATGGTCATCCCTTGGTCACTATTGAGCTCAACTACACAATTCCTAGTCTCTCTCTCTCAAAACCCTTGCCCATTTCCTCATCACAATCAAAATTTCCATGAACAAGCAAAGGTAGAATATATGGTTTTCAGACTAATTTTGGCTTGTCATGAGTGGAGTTCATTTGCAAGTATTATCATCTCAACATGATAGGGTGATGATCAAGGGAGGTTATAAAGGAGAGGCTACAAGAAGGCACTTGTGAAGAAGAATCAAAAGGAGGAGCCATCATGATGGACATGAAGGAGTCTTGGACCAAGACAAAGATGTGGAAATTCATGCTGATTTGGAATGTTTCAAAACTCATCTAGACCCTTTGGAGGGTGAAGACGAAGAACAAGCAAAGATCCATCATGAAGAAGTCAAAGTCACAACAACAAAGAGAAGAGCTTGGCCTTTATGCACTATGAAGTCTTATGTCATCGTCGCCAATTCATGGCTTCTCAAAGCATCACCACATTTCTGCATCTTGAAGATGAACCATGGGTGTTGATTCGAAACATCGATATCCTTTTAATAATATGCGATGGATCCAGAAAACTATTTACAACCACAAAAGTCATATGTGTCAATGCATTTTTCCACGTCACTTGTGGAATGTAGTTATCGTATTTTCAAAAGTGATAAAATTTAAATTGTGTTGAAGCCCAAGGGTCACACGTGGAATGTAAAAAGTCACTAGGAAGTCCTTGAGTCATGTAAGAAGTTTAAGAGTCATAGTAGAATCTCAAGAGTCATGAGGGAGTGTCACATGGGAGGTGAAAGGTCACATCATTTGTTATAAATAAACCCTCATAATTCAAGCAAAGGTATTTTTGGACTTTTCACCTTGGCTTATCTAGCTTGGCATAGGAAAGAATATCACTCTTTGGAGGAGCAAGTAGTGACTTAATGATATTGGGCCCAATGTGGCAACATTGTAATTGTGCATCTTGGGACTTTCACTTACTATATGAAGCTCTCATAGTCGGTGCACTTTCATGCATATGTTGTGAATTATTGTAAGATTATTATTTCATTGTTTGTGGTGTATGTTTATGTTAACACATACAAATGAAAATAAATTATTTCATTGCCTTTGGTATGCATCTTATTAAAGGTACGATGTTACTTTCTTTTATGATCGTTGTTATCTCGTGGACTACTTTGTAGGTTAATCAACAATTATTTCCATGCTCTTGTGTGTCTATTTTAGGATAATACTATTACTTTTCTTCTAGAGGCTCACTCTTTCTTTTCCCTTCCATGAAAGTACCTTATATACATTGCAATTGAATGCTTCACGGTGTCAACTTACTTTCTAAGTGCTTCAAATATTGTTTGTATAATCTCTTATGTTGATAATTGCAGTTAAGGAAAATCCCTGAGAATAATGGTGATCAGACCTATTATCTAGAGGTCTCCTACTCCAATGGTGTGAGGTATAATTAGGACTTCATAACATGGATACCCCCTTTGTTGGCAGACTTCCAACACCATCAACAAGTCCTAAACAAGCATGGGATCCCTAGTGCAAACATTAAAGGTCCCTATATTTTAGAAGGTCTTCCAAAAGCTTTCCAACTCATTATTAAGTAAAGTTTTATGGCCATTTTATTAAAAGTGTGCGCATTTTTTTAAGTAGTTAAGTAACATTTAAAGTATGGGGTTGGTGAGAAGGTTATACCTCCATACAAAATAAGCAAGTATTGAATCCAAATTGGCTTTCCTTTGTGTGACTGGGGTCCATTAACAATGTATTCATGGTCACATTGTTTAAACAAGAAGAATTCCCTCTCGTGGTTGTTGGAGCGGTTGTTGGAGCACATTCCCATGAAATACAACCATTAAATGCCTAGGGATCATCCCCTACTTTGATGTTTGTATTATAAAAGTTGTCCCAAAGGGATAGCCCATTATTGTAATTTTCATCATAAGTATTAAGACAAAGGGGCAATCATTTTCACGTGTTTCTTATCTAAGATGTTTAACACATTTCTAAGATCTACCATAACTAGGACCTTGGGTTGTTTAATGCATGTAACAAATTTTAATATATCAAGTGTACTAATTCCAATCAATTACAAATTGCAAGGAAAATTAAGGGATATCTTGTGTATACTAATGTGGGGATTGGTCTATCAATTTAACATGGTTATCTTATTATTCATATCTATCAATTTAACATGGTTATCTTATTATTTCATGTGCATTATTCCTAAATTGTTTGTACATCTTATCAAAGAGGTATAAATCTTCAACCACATAAAGTTTTGTGGTATCATTTTCACCCACTCAAATGAATATATTCTTTGAGAATAGTTTTCTCTAATGAACGAGATGAACTTGTTTGCTATACTTTGTTTAAAATGCTCGACAAAGTTAAAAAGGTCATAATTTCAACCACGACACTAGGAATCATCTAATCAAAAAATTCAACCACATAGATGTAAAAAATGGTTGGGGTGTTAGAGAGAGTTTCAAATGAAGAAGATATGAGTTAAAACTATTTATCTCAACGTGCCAATGACATCCCTTAATTATTTTTGCTTTTTTTTTTCAACTAGTATATTATTCTTTCTAGGAAATTTGTCATAAAGAGGGAGAGCTTTATGGAAGAGAAGTTGGGAGATCTCCCATGCCTCTTATAATTCCTCTTCATGTGGCAATCCATCCAAGTGAAAAATGAAGTGTATAAAGGGAAACTTAGCTCAATTGGTCGAGTCCCCATTGTTAAAGCACCTTCGCTATTGAGAGGTCATGGGTTCAATTCTCTCGACACTCTCAAGGTTAGGCTCCATGGTTGAGCTGACAAAAAATGATCCCTTCGGGTGGATCTGCCTGGTACAAATATTTCGTGGATGTAGCAGTCATCGATCTTTGGGGTTCATAAACCACCACCCCCCCTCCCCCACCCCCAACACACACACACGCACCATTTTCACAAGTTTATTCTAGATCCAACCAATGTATCTTTTTATTCCCATATTATTTTTCTATATTTAACAAATAAAAATATGACAAAATGCATTTGTTAATGCTTCCATCCAATTATTTTGTTCTTTTTTATTTTTCTTAAAAAACTAACAAACATGTTTACACTCCATAATTGCTTTGATCTAACCATCTAGGTACTCATCATGACATGGGTGACTTTGGCTGGTTGGGGGGGGGTTGGGAAGGAATACCTTTTAGTAAATATAGGGTCCTCCTATTATATTGGGGCTTGACCATCTCATTGAAATAACCCAAGCTAGCACATATGAATTCATCTTCTAGCACTTGGACTTGAAACTAAGACCTTCAAAAGCCCCAAAGGATCAGAAGAGGGTGGTTTTGCCAATCTTCCTAAAGGCCTTAACCCACTTCCATCTAATTCCTATTTGAATATGCCCTACTTTTTTTTAAACCTTTTTAAGTGAGGGCTTAATACACACAAAAATAGGAAAACTTGCATTAAATATCTCTCTTTTCCTAATGAAAAAAAAAAAACAAAAACAAAAACAAAAAACAAAAAACAAAAAACAAAAAAACAAAAAACAAACAAAAAAAACAAAAACAAAAACAAAAACAAAAACAAAAACATATTTTATATCCAGTTAAATCTAAACTTCAAGCAATGGAAAACAACCTTGAGTTTCACACCTTAATTGAGCATTATGATGATTTCCCCTTTTAGCAAGAGTTTTGAGGCTAAAAACGGAAAATTATTCCTAAAGCTTATCACTTTGTCTCTACTTCTTGAAATATCTTATATAACCCCTCATTGAAATTATTTTAAATGTAGCTTTAAAGAATGGCATTCAATTGAACACTCTAGTTGAAAGCTAATTAAAGACGGGGCCCTTGAAAGGATAACATTGCTATTATAGAAGGGAAAAACGTAGTGGTAGTATGTCCCTTGATATTGATTCAAAACTTAGGATTAAGCATTCATTAGAAATGTGATTATGTATATTTATCCTTTTTATACACCAAAACAATTTTTGTCATATAAATCCAAAACCTATATTGATATTATATGTAATGTCCATGTCCCCCGATGGGGGTTGTAATCTAGTAGTCTCTCGGAATACGAGATAGAGGTGTACAATCATCCTTCATTGGGAATGGTGTGGCACAGTGGAGGACGATGGACTTGGGATTTATACCCAAATTCCTTTTAATTTAAATGCATGCACATGGGGTGGCGAAGGTATGTTGTGTGTTACAGTGGAGGAGAGGTGCAATCCTCTCCTCCTCGCCTCTAGTTTTATGGTGTTTTTGGGAGTTGCATTTGCTATGGTCTGTTATATGATTTCCTTGAGTTGTTGGTGACGACGTTAGTTCCTGGATGTGGACAACATTGGGTTCCCCTTTTTCAGTTTCTCTTTAGGGTGGTTTGACGAGCATGTCAACGTATTTCATCTTGTTCTTGCATACCACATTGCAATGGCCTATTTTTGAGTTGGTGGCTAATTTTTCCAATTCGCCTCTTTCAAATTCCAAATTCTCTGGTATTTCATACCCCTGCCTAGTGTTGGTTTATGGTTGTTGGTATCCTTGCGGTTTTTCACCGTGGATTTGAATTCTAGACTTCCCTACTTGTTTGGGTAAAACTTTGTCTTATAAGTTGGGTTCTGAGTAGTTATCTCTTGTATACTCCTTTGTTGCATTTGGATTTGGTGAATTAGGGTGTTGTTTACCCTTTTGTGAACCTCCTGTTTCCACTTCAATTGGGTGTCTTCAATTCTACCGAGTCTGGGGTCTATCGACTTGGGTCTGGACAATTAGGTTTTTGTGGTTGTCCAAATTGTCTAGTGGTTTTCTGTTGGTAGTGTGTTCTTCTGAAGTGTACACCTCTCCTGTGTGGTGAGTTGCACTCGACCATTGAATTGGGTCCTTTGCTATCGACATTGGGGGCGACCTCATCGTGTTTCAGTTAGGCTTCAATGGGGTGATGGTTCGTCCATCTGTTTCTTTTTTCGATCGTGGTTCGTTAGTTGGTTGTCAATCTTTCTCTTTGGTATCAGAAGCCATGCCTCCCCGTCAGCGTATGGTGAGTTGTAGGGGGTGGAGTTGGTTATGTTGGCGTCAAACAGGGTGACACATTTGCATGTGATTTGGTTGCTTCATATTTTGATTTTGTACATTTGGAGGTACGCAGGGAAATATTATTCTTGGAATCTAAGGAGTCTGGGGAGCATTTATATTTTTATGATTTAGAGGTTGGAGGTGATGATCTGAAATGCGTTCCATACTTGGGAAGATATCACAAAAGAAAATAAATTTTCTTACATTCATTGTCTATGCATTAACAAATGAATTCTTTATTATGCTTGTTTTTTAAGGACAAGCAAGTTCACAATTACAATATCTTTTCTGGACTGAAGGACATTAGAGAATTCTATGAAACATCAAATTCCAATTTAATGATCTAGATGCTCGTCTAAGTCATGTGGATAACAATGTGGTGTCAAATTTGGCCTTGGGGGATCTAACTGACCCTCTTGGAGACCCAACTGATACACCATTTTCTAGTTCTCTAGATCACATGCTTCCTATGTTGGATTAAGTTTCATGTATGTGTTTCTAGTTTTGTCTTCTGTTGTGACATGACACTGATGAGCGTTTTTGTGGTTCTCCTATGGCGACATGTGGAGTCTTGGTGGTTACGAGCAATACTTTGTGAAGGTTTCTCTCTTCCTATTGTTAAATGACTATTGCTCTTTGATGATGCTTGTGGGTGCCAACCCTTGTTTTCCTCTTGTGTTGGTCGTCTCCTTAGTGTTTGGTACCATACTTTTTGGTGCAAAGGTTGGAGTTTGCTATGATAGTTCTTTGCTATGGGAGTTCTATGGGCTTTATGGGTTGTTTCATTTTTCTCTATGGCTCAATGTTCTACAAGTTCTATGGGCTTCTCTGTTAGTGAAGGTTGTTTCCTCTTTTGTTAGTCGTCATTTTGGTGTTGGTATCAGAATTATGGGCATGAGGTTCGACATCTGCTTTGGTATTTCTATGGCTCTTTCTAGTTGTTTCCTCTCTCTATTGGCGATGTTGGCGACTTTGATGTTTTGATATCAATGTATTTCCCTTATTCTTCTCTCTGCAAATGTTCAAGAATCAGGGCGATGATGCTACTATATGTTCTAGACTTTTTTTACGACCATCTTTAGGCTTGTTCTCCTGATGTACCTTTGTTTTTGCAATGAAATATAATGCTTTTATCTTTGCAAAAAACTTGTAATGTCCATGTGATCAAAATGGGCATTGCCACTATACTAAATATTGATAATGGAAAATACAAAGACAAATTATGATAAAGGATTAAAATAATTTAGAATGCATTTGAAATTCCTAAATGATGAAGGAAAACGTCTTCAAAAATAAGATTCAAATAAGTAACATGGTTTCATTTGCTAATAATAAAATGATGATACAAAAGAGAGGAGGAATCACCCTTTTATACAAAAGGGTGACCAAAACTCTAAGTTATAACCCAAATTCCCATAAATGACTGTGTCCAAAGTATCAAATAACTAAAAAACAAACATTAACACAAAACACATGAATTGACATATAAGATAACTGATAGATATAAGTTTATTTGCACAATAAAGGTGATGCATTTAGAGATAGAACGTAATTGTGTTGAATTTTTTAAGTACAATTTTCTCTCTTCTAGGTGAACAACAAGGCTCAAAGTTGTTACAACAATATACTAAAGAGCCCAATGTGTCACAGAATGGAACTTGAGTGGGGAGGATAAGACTCCTCTCAACCACCCAAACTAGACCAAATTGACATACTAAACTTTTTAAATATTTTTTAACAAATTTTATTATAAATATATTTAAAATATATTAATATTTTAAAATTATTAAAAACAATAACACACCTTACAATAAATAGATTGTATTCCCTAATTCTTGAGTAAACCCCTTAAGAAATGTCATTGTAAAGTTAGTGATATCTTCTTCATTCAATTAAGTCCAAGCCTTTAACTTACCCTTTACTATCAAAATTTGGGATCCCTTTACTATAAAATGTTGGTATTAGTTTGTTAAAAAATTTGTGTTCTAGGTATCTCAACGCCTTTTAGCTTTAGACCTCCTTATAAATCACAAACTCCTTAAAGGAAACCTCTCATTAAAAATATACTAATTTAAGTTATTGATTATCTAAAACCTCGTCATTTTATCTTTAAGAACTTCACTTTATAGATTGTATTCCCATGAATAAACCCTTTAAAGAGTGTCATTATAAAGTTAGTCATAGATTCTTAATTCAACAAGTCCAAGTCTTTACATAAAAGTTCGGATTTCTTTGTTAAAGAATTTGTGTCCCCCTTATAAATCACAAACTCCTTGAAGGAAATTTCCCATTAACCAATTTAAGTCGTATTTTATCTAAAACCTATCATCTTATCTTTAAGAACTTCACTTTCTAGCTCTTGTTTGACAATTTAATTAAAACACATTTAAGGGGCCCCTTAATTGGTCTCCCCTCAAATTGATATCAGTGTTAGAGTGTTGAAACCTTCTCTCACGGTATCATGGTCTCTATACTTGAAACATTCCCTATTTTAAACTCATCTTATGAAGTTTCAATGATTATTAACTCGTGATTTAGTTAATCACTCAAGATTTGTCATAAGTTCACGCATTAATCACTCAAGGCTTATCAAAATATCGGAGTTTTAAATTTGACATCGTGATCTTAGTGGAACTTTTCCAATTTCTTTAAAACACGTTTGGTTTTGTATCATTGTAATTACAACATGAAACATAGTTTGATTTTGTATCATTGTAATTATCATTATAAATTTGACATTGTGATCTTAGTGGAACTTTTCCAATTTCTTTAAAACACGTTTGGTTTTGTATCATTGTAATTACAACTTGAAACATAGTTTGATTTTGTATCATTGTAATTATCATTATAATTACATGTTGCTTTGATGTCAATGTTCACACTATAAAAATGCTAATAATATAAAAAATGATTTTTTAATTGATAATATTAATAAGTAAAATAAAACAATAATTTGATATTTTGAAAAAAAAAAAAAAAATTCTTTGAAAAAGTATGATTATTAGTTGTATTGAAAAAAAGTTGATGTTTCCATGTGTTTCATTTTTTTTTACTACATAGTTTGACTTAATAGTTATAATGACTATTCTAATCAACAATCACTTGCAGGAGCCACCAAACAATTTTTTGAGGAATCAAACTTGAATGGAGGCTAGAACACTTTACCACTTCCACCAATAAAACTATCTTCCTATGACTCTAAACATAACAAGATTGAAATAACTTTCCTCAAATAAGACAAAAGAGGCCATTTTTAACTAGTTGAAATTATGTAAATGTGATACAATATTTACACATGCATGCATGCATTTACACTTTATATGTATGTAGTTTCCAAGAGCAATGTTACAAATACATATATGAAGCATTCAAGATTGAAGGAAGTCAATGTGGTTTAAGAAGCACAATCACTTGAACAACAATGTTATAATGCAAACTAATGGACTCTCATTTAGAGCTTTCTATTAACTTGAGCAACAGCCCTTCTTGAATTTTCGGACCTCGGTTGTGCAAACATAAGATGAGCAAGGAGTATAAATTTTTCACTTGAGGGTCACAAGTATTATATGCTAAGATATAATTGTTATGGTTGTCAAATAGATTACTAGTTTATATAAGATTCAATGCATATTTTAAATCTATGAAGAGTTGTGAAATTCAACATCACATTATCATGGCAATGCTAATATGGTGAAACCAAAGTTAAATCAATATCTCTTTAGGAAAGACATGAATATATTAAGCTAGCAAGTAAGAGCAATATGAGCGAGGGGAATGTCATTAGAGAGTGATTAGGAGAATCATTAAGGGGAGATACATTGAGCCTTTGTCACCAACCATCAAGGATGGGTCATTGAATCTTCTAGGATAGCTTGGAGGGGAGTTAATACTCCCACCCACTGAAATTCGTTTGACTTAACGAGGGAGGGAAGGGGGGATTCCCTTTGCATTTTATTTTTGATGAAGACAAATCTAGCCTTAATGTTGTTAACTTGTGAGAGAGGAATCATGGTTTGGGTGATGAATCTCACTTCCTCTACATCTTATGTGAGAAGATTCCCTTCTTCCAATGAGGAGCTTTTATTTGACATTTGATCAATATTTAAAGTGTTGATTTTCAGAACTTGGACAAAGTGGATTTACGCTTCTAAGAAAGGTTTTTAGTGTGATCATTGATTATAGTTGTCACTAGTGAGGAAATCTGTCTACTACTTCTTAATGCATCTATAATGCGAAAGAATTCTTGTCATTATAATCTCCCCAACATTTCTTAAAGTTAGTATGCAAAGGCCTTGAAACAATATAAAAAATTCTACCTTATTATTCATTGCTATACATATACCTCATGCATAAAAAAAAAACTTTTCTGATCTTTCTAGGGTCTTCTATACAAGACCATAAGACCGAAAAACTTGTCAAATAGAAATTGTTACCAAAATATATCTTATTTGTTTTTCAAAAAAGTTTCAATTACAAGTAGCAAATATAAATAACATTTAATTTATTAGTTAAAGATTCCAGATTTCAAAATTTTAAGAGAGAATGCATATTATTAAACAAAAAGTGAATGTACTCTCATGGTAAGTGGTCATAAGGATAATAACATCAATAAAGTTGCATCATTTTCACCGCTCCTCTCTCTATGTGTTTAAAACTTGAAAGTCAACACATTTTTAATGGTTTGATCGACCTTACCATTACTCACAATATTGCATTAATTAATTGTTATAAATATGTTATGATTTTGTATTGCAAATTAAGTGAGAATATCACTAGGACATGACTTTATTATACCCGTCCAGAGACGTGTTTATATTGTAATTGGTTTTTGGTGAAAGTTTTTTGACTTTTTGTTTT
>APFE031241050.1:76897-86985 GCA_000404065.3 Pinus taeda | reverse complement strand
ACCATGTCTTCTCTTTAATAAATGTGAGGGTACATTGGGTAATGTGAAATGAATACATACATTTTGAAATAATGGAAGGAGACCAAATTCTACCCAATATTCAATTTGAGAAGGTAAGTGGAGAAGTTAAATAATGGAAATCATGAATCCTATAATTCTCAATATTTTTAGATAATGTAAACATTAACAAAATTTGTAGGATAAGATTTAAGTGGGGCATTACACCGAGTATCCATATGCCAGGATGGATTTTCGGGGTGACCCAAATTTGGTGCTGCTGGCTGGAGAGCAGTGGGGTGTCATAGGCAAAAATCTCTGACCATATCTCTGTTCATTGCTTTTATAATGTTCTTGTGCTTTTTAAATATTTATCAAGACGAATCAAAACTCATGTGTTCATGCAGATATTGGACAAGTGCAACTAGCAGTACGCCCGAGAGTAGCAGCTGCTGCTCCAACAGGAGAGGCTATAGGGAGGGTTGTCCTTCACAATCTGGACGTACCCGAGACCCTTGCAGTATTGCAGGATTAGATCGAGGGCCTTACCCTTGGCATTCCGGATGTGAGGACCGACAAGTTACCCATGAGATTACAGTGCCATACCACTAGCGTGCCAAGCCGATGGACTAGGATTTTATGCATGATTGCACAGGCGTTGACTTGTTATCACTAGCACCATTAGTCTAGGGTGCTTCCTTGCATTTTTGAGTTTTTGGGTCATATGACTGATTTTGTCCTGGACACAGAACATTATGTGAAAAGCTATAAACAATTATATATATTTTTGATTTTCGGAGCTTTATTTTGGTGAAGTTATATGATCCTGATGCAAATGTTGATAAAATGCTTTTCTTTTATAAATGTTGCAAATTTCTATCTAACACATAATTTGCTAATGAGTCGGTTAAGGTGTTTAAGTTTCTAGAAATGTGCTGATATTGAATAGAATCAAACTACCTTTCCAAAATCTTGACCCTTAGGAACATACAATAGATAGCTGGATTCTGAATGGAATAGATGCCATTAAGCTATAGAATGACAAGTTGTGAGTCTATCCTGATGACAAGTCGACGTATGCCATGTGCGATGGCATTAGAGAGGAGCTCTATCAACGCACTATATTCAGCGATGTTGTTCGTTGACCGACCAATACATACCCCTTTGAAACTCACTAACTTGCCGCTTGGATCAAAGATGGCCCAGGCTGCAGAAGATAGGTTTTGAGTACTACGACTTGCTCCGTCAGCATATCTAACAAATGATTCCAATAGGTTCGACATCTACAACAAATGCAAAATTGGATTACTTAACCAAAACGATCACTCTTAACGAAAACAATAATGTAACAAAAACATATGAAGAGATTACTACGCTTAGTCAAGAATAGTAACGCTTAAGGTACAACCCGTTTCGGGATTGCGGAAATGGAATCCCATCGTAATATACTAGCTCATAGGCTCCTTTTGCAAATACACACTTAACAATATTGGGACCCATCCACAAAGATTGGAACTTACCTGCTCCCAATTTATCGGATTCATGATCGTAAAGTAAGACCAGGTCACCTTCTAAGAAGACAGGGGGTTTGACATTCATGTCAAACTGTGCCTTGACTCATTTCTCATGCGCTTCGTTAGCCAAGGTGGTGTCACAATGGGTTTCATCCAGTTGGATTAATTCTAAGAAACAAACCTCTTACTCCGAAGTTCCGGGGAGAAGGTCGACTGCGAGCTTAAGAGATGAAATTTCTCACTGAACTGGTAAGACTGTTTCTAGGCCATACACCAGCTGAAAGGGGGTAAATCCGGTTGCATTTCTTACCGATATCTGAGATGCCCACAAGGCCGAGTACAAGATTAGGTGCCAGCTCCATGTATGGACTCCAATCATCCTTTGCAGCATGTGCTTCAGGACTTTGTTTATCGCCTCAACTTGCCCGTTAGCTTGTGGATAATACGGAGTAGAGCTGTCGTGGGACAATCCTAAGTTGGTAGCCAATTAGACCATCATGTGATTGCAGAAATGCGATCCATGATCTGTAACTATAGCTTGTGGAACACCAAATCTGGAGAGTACATGATTAAAAAAGAAAAGAGCGACCGTTTCACCACTAGTTCAATGTAGGCATCGCCTCGGCCCATTTCGTAAAATAGTAAACTGTGACTATGATATACCCATGCCCCCCGGCCGAGGTGGGGTTACATGTCATTAAATCTATGCCCCATTTGGCGAATGGCCTAACAACAACTACTAGATGCAGAGGTGCGAGTGGTATTCTAGTTTTGTGGTCGAAGATTTGACAAGCATGGCAACTTCTGACTGTGTTTATGAAATCTTTGAACATTGTTAGCCAGAAGTAACCTGCGTGTAAAATATTTTTCACCATAGCGTAACCAGATTGATGCCTCCCACACGCGCCTAAATGGCAGTCATTCAGGACTTTTTCAGCCTCCTAATGGGTGAGGTACCTTCGCAGAACTATATTGATACCACAACGGTAAAGCGTATCACCAACGATCATGTAGTCTTTTGCTTGGTATCAAGTACATCGTTGTTCTGAGCAAGAGGTATTAGGCCTATATGTTTGGGTTTGGAGATAGATGATTATATCTCCAGACCATGGATCACTCGATGATATCATAAACAAAGATTCATCCACGATTGATGCTTTGGATGTTGAATCATTGGACGACGATGCGAAGTCGCATAGTAATTCCGTGAAAACCAGAGATTTCTTTGATTTGGATTTTACAAATACCAAATCAAACTCTTGCAAAATAGCTATACATTTTGAATATTTTCCCCCAAGTAACTGTCGCAACAGAATGTAAGTCATTGGGTTGCAATCTGACAAAATGGTAGTTTTGCGAAAGAGGATATAGTGTCAAAATCTCTATACTACTTGAACAACTGCGAGAACCAGATTTTCAACATAGGAGTACTTACTTTCTGTATCATTTAATTTTCTACTTAAATAATAGATAGGATGTTCGATTCCATTGTCTTCTTGAACTAAAACCATTGCGATGGTCGTATCTGCTACAACTAGATACAGGTTAAAGTCTTTTTGATAGTCAGGAGCGTACATTAATGATCCTTTTATTGGGGATTCCTTTAGAGCATCAAAGGAAGCTTGTGCAACCTGATCCTAGTTGAAGGGCACTTCCTTTTTCAATAGACGTGTATAACCTTTAGCAAGTTCGACATAATTTGGAATGAACCTCCTCAGAAAGTTGGCTTTCCCTTGGAGTTTCTGAATTTGAAGCAAATTTGAAGGTGGAGGCAGATCGATGATTGCCTAAACCTTACATGGGTCGAGACGAATCCCATCCTTTGAAACCACAAAGCCAAGTAAACAACCAAAATCGACACAAAACACACACTTGTGCGAATTGAGTCATATCTTGTAGTTTCAGCAACGTAGAAATATAGCTCTCAGATGCTACGGATGATTGGTCCACCTTCGCAAATGAGTTGGAAGATCGTCGAGATATGGTTGAATGATGTTCTTGATGTCATGGAAGGCATAATTCATTGCCCTCTGAAAGGTTTCCCCTGCATTCTTTAAACCGAAAGGTAACTTACAGTACGCGAATGTGCCCCACAGAAAAATAAATTCAGTCTTTGACTGGTCCTATGGGCGGATATTTATTTGATTATACCCGGAAAATCCATCCATAAATGAAAATATTTCGTATCCGGCACATTCATCAATTATCTGGTTGATGAAGGGCATAGGGTAGTTATCTTTTGGACAAGCTTGATTTACATCCCTGTAATTGACACACACTCTAATTTTTCCTTGCTTTTTCATCACAAGAACAATATTCGATACCCAATCAGTTAGAGGAACCGGGTAAATGAAACCGGCATGTAAAATGTTTTCAACTTCTACCTTAATGGCATCGGCTTTCTTTGGGTGCACCTGCCGAAGCCATTGTCGTACCGGTTTGACATCTGGATACATCTTAATTTCATGTTCAACTATGCTCGATTCAAGGCTTTGCATTTCTTCATATGACCATGCAAAGACATCTCTGAACTCATGAAAGAGAGCGTAATATACTTCCAGTTCTAATGAAGAACAAGATTTGCCGACATGAATATTCTCTACAACATCTGGTTTGGTCGAGATATTTATGGCTATAGTTTCTTCAATATTGGACAGGTTTCGCTTGGAATCCACCGTATTTATAGTATTTGATAGGAAATCAAAAACTGAAGGACGATTAAGGTCACTAGAAGAATCTTCATTGTAATCCGAAAGATGGGAATGATGGTGGAAATCTTCCCATGGTGCCTCTCCTACCATCATCAATTGAATGATTCCTTAGTCCGTAGAATGTACATGCGACCAAGGATCTGAAGAGGTACCATATTCCTTAGACCCATCTACCCAAACGCTCGATGAGCATTGCTTTGGGTTTGCCGCCCAGGCTGAGAACATTGATTGCTACAATATTTCCATGGGGCTTGAAGGCAAAACCTGGGGATGATCCATGCTAATATCATGTTCAGAAATCCTCTGAATAGAAGATACCATATTGCAGGTTCCCACCATGGTCACTTTCGCTAGATTGTTTGGAGGCGGTAGGAAAAAAGTGCCCATCAACGTAGAGTCTTTTAGTAGGCCTACTCCGATATTTTGAAGTGATTGAGAGCTTCCGTGGATCATTAGAATGCTTCCCGTAACTTGTAAACTGTTGGGGAGAAAGGCTTGTTGGTTGATGATCATAATTCCTCCCTGAAAAGAAAATGCAATCTTTCTGAAGTATGTCGACACAATAGCAGCCATAGCATAAATCTAAGGCCTTCCCAATAGGATGTTGTAATCGAGGTTTCCATCGATAACTTTAACATCAATTTCTAATGTTTTTCCCCCCAATTCAACTTGCAAGTTACTTAAAATCCCGTATGGGGTGTATGTCTGTCTGTCAAATTCTTTTAACGTCGTTAACGATCGCGACAAGGGTGGTGATCCTAAAGTTTTCTAGCAACTCATTGACATAATACATGTAGATGCCCCCTCATCAATAATTGGCCGATGAACAATTTTTCTAAGGGCTTTCACTTGAATGAGGAAAGCGAGTTGAGCTAGTAACTAAGGTTCATATCCTTTATCATTAAAGGCCACGAGATTGGAATCCACTGGGTCAATCCCACATATTGCTAATAATACAGCCTACTTTTGGGAGGGGCAATTTTGCAGTACTTCAAGTGTCGACATAATAGAAGGCGATTGAGCCAGGTCCTCTACTATATTATAATTTTGTGCTGCTTTGGCATGAGGATTAAATGTCGATTTGTGTACTACTCCCTTTGGCGGCTTTATCGTTAGCTCAGGAATGATGGGTGGCACAACTACGATCGAAGTTGTCGTCAAACTACTAGGTTGATCAGTAGCCTTGTTGTTCGACAGCTGTGGATTCCCGTAATCTTTATTCCTTGTTGATATCAAAGCGTCATTTTGCTGTTTTGAAATGGAGAACATAAGCACTTGGGATGGGGAAGCATTGTCGCTAGCAACCAACTTGGTTTCTGGATTTGGAAACGGATCAGTCAATACTGCTAAGGTTTTTGAGTTTTTGAAGAACTTATTAATCTCAACTTTATGTGGACAATCTCTTGTCCAATGATCCTCATCGCATATTTGACATGGCGAAGGAGGTTTATTTTTCCCATAAGGGTTTGCAGAAGATTTTTTAGGAGACGAATTGTCCTATTTCTTCTTTTTGATTTTCCATTTCTTCTTGCCTCCTAGTTGCTTCGGTTATTTGCCCTTGTCGATCGACACAACATTAACTTCCAAGGCAAGCAGTTCTTCATTTGCATTTTAACCGGAAACCGTGCGGGCTTTCTTAGATGTAGCCTTTGCGGTTTTCGTGCTTGTAGTGCCTATCACGCCATTGTGGCATGAGAGTCTTTGTTTGATTTAGGAGGAGGAGGAATGGAAAACTTTGGTCTTGAAGCGTCATGGATCTTATCATAGAGCATGCCAGACTGAGTATAGATCAAGTCTAGATATTGCGCACGAGCGATGACTTTCTCTTCAGTGACAACCCCCCCTTTAGCCACATATTCTGTAATAGAAGGTAACAATGACTTAATAAACCACTCAGCTAGCAGCTGATCAAGAACATATGTTTTCACCATTCGATGATGACACTGCCACTCATGAATATGATTAGATATGTGAGTGGTTGTCGTGTGCTTAAAATTGGCAAGAAGCTCCGTTCTTGTTTCGTACCTTATGGGTAACTGAAAATGGGTTAAAAAGGTGGTGGCAAGGGCGCTGAAGTTATCGAATGAAGCTCTAGGAAATTTGATGTACCATTTTGTGGCCAGACCAGTTAACATTCTCTAAAAAAGGTGAATCCTAATCAAATCATCATTGAGAGTGTTGGACTAACACCACAGATGAAAGGTCATCACATGATTCAATGGATCTTCACTCGGATTTCAATTTAATTTAGGAATATCTGACAAAAGTTTATGAGGAATCACCAGCCACCAAGGGGCATAAGCAATTGGATCATTTGTTAGCCATTTCAGATCTGGTAATTCTAAAGTTGCTACAAAGGGCAACTGTTGATTCAGGTTTGGCGAAGCATACCCAGGATAAGATGGGATCACCTGAGTAGTGGGTCTTTGTATACCAGCATAATGTATCTAATGATGATAACTTTGATAAGGTTGATGGGCATAACAATTATGATAAGATTGATGGTGACCATTTTGAATATACGGCTGCCCATTACCCGCAAAGCTTTGTTGCTCAAGTCCTCGGTAAGCTTGTTGGAATTGCGGTTGTTGATATTTTATTAGCCATGGTTGTGAAGCCATTTGCTATTGTCCAATACTGGTTGTCTGACCAAGATGAGGGGTAATAGTACCCATTTGAGTCTAAGTTGCTCCAGTTAAGGAGCTACTAATCAACAACTGTGGTTGTGTCACAGAGACAAGAGGCTGTTGTATTGCAACCTGAGAAACTTGAGGTTGGCATACAATAGGCAACACTTGTACTTGTGACACCATCACAATAGCTGGTGTAGTGGGGATATTCGACACAGGTAGACTTGGTTGCATTGAATATACAACTCTTGGCTGTTGAGGCAATATTGGCACCAAACCACTGGATGTAATTCCAGCTTGACCCGAATTTTGTTGTGAACTCTCATATGGTTGTTCTTCCGGAGGGAACAATGAAAGGGCATACTGCCCCCCACACGGCGGCAATCTAATGCTCAAAGTAAAGATTTTCCTTTGGAGATCAGACTACCCAATTGATACTGTTGTGAAGGATCAATTTGCTGAGACTCAACATAAGAAAATCCAGATATTATTCTGGATGAACAAACGGGAATAGACCATACTATCGAAATAGTCCCTGGGTGGACTTTCTCTAGCAGTTGAGAGCTAGTTGGGACAGATGGCATACCAACAAAGATTGTCGGAGTGGTGGCAGGAGGTTTTTCTGCTCCTGTATCAGATGACACAGTCCTAGATGTCGATGGTTGTTTAGACATATCGAGTCTATCCAAAAGACTTCCTAGAGATTCTACAGGAACTTGCGATGAAGGGAGACTATCTTCTGAAGTAGAAGGATATAGGTGGATCCCAGTTCCAAAATGCAATGGAGTACTGGATGGAAGATCCTTCGTAATTTCATCTATAGCAATCAATCTAGGCATAAGAGGTAGACTGTCAAGTCTGTAAAATATTTTTGGTGCTGAAGAAGGTATAGATTCTGTAGTGTCAGATGCCGAAGGGGTAACACCTTCCGAATCAACCCCAGATGGAGTTGGTTCAGGAATAGAAGTGTTTACCATTACACTAGGATCAGTTCTAATGTCCTCTTGTAACTGTGGAAATTCTTTTGTAGAGGCAGTGATACCAAAAATAGTTGGAGTAACTAGAGTCTTTGAGGATGTTGAAACACAAGCTTCAAACAAACCAGGAGACTTTGACCCAGTTAAACAAGTCTGCTTGGCCCAGAATGGTTTCGTTTCCAGACTCAAAGACCGTTGACTCGTTAGTCTTTGTGAACGACGGGCTTTTGATTAACTTTCTTCCATGATTGCAGATTACTTGATCAACTCAAAATAAAAAGGGGAAATTGTTATTCCGAATTAAATGAATTTTATGACGCTTTGAGACAACTTGCTTTTTCAATTTTTAAGAGTCGAGAAAAAGATAAAGATGACTCTAGTCGCCTTCGATTTTTAATGAGCGTGAAGTGACAAGTGCTCATATGGACCTTTTCTTTTAAGGTGTTTGAAAAGGAACGAAAGTGACTACTCTAGAAATCTAGACAGAGGGATTACCAAAATAGTCGCAAAACTGCAGAATACCTTTTACGGTATGGCAGTCAATCTTCCTGAATGTTGTGTTCAGTGCATTGCAATCGATAGGGTGGCAGACATGGCTTCCTAAGGATAAAGGATGTAGCCTATTGTGGTCTCCCAATATATACTCAACGGTACGTGGGAGCACAAGTTCATACTGGCACCTGTCATCACAAAGAGGAGGAATCACCCAACCTACGATGAAATTGATAGTTACCAGGCTTTACGACACCAGAATGCGTCTCTAGCCTAGACTACTAAATGTTGTGCATTAGGTTCCAAAGCGTTTTTATGTTCATTAAAATTTATTTTACAGTTGATCTTTCTTAAGAAGTTTTCCTTTAAGGTTCACTGCGTGATGTAGATATACAACTCCTAAATATGCAATCTAAGATGATAAACAGACATTTACTTTCTCCTTTTGCAATGAAAATCCTAGCTACTAAGGAAAGAGAAGCGAAATTCTTTCAACATAGAGCAAAGAGCACACACTAAGATGCACTGTCCTAAATCAATCTCCACAAGCAATATAAATGAAAATGCATATGCATGTATTTGTTTTACGCTTTCTTAATGTGTGAATGACAAAAAGAATGCTAAGTACAAATCTAAATTATCTTTTCAAAGTGAAAGTACTAACAATTTTCTTTTCAAAAGACGAAAAGAAGACAAGGACGACACTTTGCGATTTTGAATTGAAAACTGCTTTCGACACTTGAAATACTATTAACTCAAATCAAATACAAGAGTAAAAATGTAATCGACTATTAAAAAGAGGAGGATTTTTTTCTTTGACTGAAAATGACACTTGCGACACTTCCAAATCAAAAGATGACAGTTCGATTAAGCTACTGTTTGTAAAGGAGAACTGTAAATGGTGAAAACACATAAAAACATTCACAATTCTTTATACAGTGGAGGCTAACTAATGCAAAGGAAGGGAGTTTCAACAATGGTATACAGATCATAAACAACAAAAATCCTAAATAAAGTTGACGAGAATGAAGAAAAACCAAAATCTAGAGGCAGAAACAGTCTTATCTGATCATCGCACCTGTAACACAGGGAAACATGGATGCATCTCACCTACAACACACAGGAGGTGTGATGCATCTAGACTGTCAAAAGGAGATAGTGCGGTGGTCCATGGATGAGATTTTAACTTGGTTTTTGGTCACAGTTTGCAGCTTAGTTCAGGGATTTAGGCTGTGCTAATGATAGTCAGTAAATACAAAGCATAGGGGCTGATCTAATGAGGTTACTTGTGCCACCACAAGGGCACTTAGGAGGTTTGCAAGCCAGATTTTTAATTCATAAACTAACTCAGAGATTGACTAAAGCATCATTTATCTACTTTGCAATTGCATAGCAAAGCAGTACGAAGGCTATATGGCATAACTTCAGGGTTCGTCTGTAGTTTATAAAGTAAACAAACTAGGAACAAGCAAACAACCTATTAGGCCCCTATACTACTAGTGTAACCCCTTATTGTTATTAGTAAAACCCAGTTATTATATTGATGTACCCATGTAGTGCCCATAATGTTACTATTGTGCCCCATAGAATCCCACTATTGTTATTATTGTGCCCTTAGATTATTATTGTTATGTCAGCTCTGATTAATGTATGACCCCTTAGACTCCTATATATAGAAAGGAGGTCTTTTCATTTGTATCATCCAAGAATTGTTCATTTATGTAATGTAAAGGAGGTTTCCCCCTCAAAGAGGCTGAATTCTAAGGC
>APFE031241050.1:7407-55245 GCA_000404065.3 Pinus taeda | reverse complement strand
AGACCTTTTATTGATGATTTTGTAATTGTATATTTAGATGACATTCTTGTTTTCAGTAAAACATGGGAAGACCATTTGTTTTTCAAAGACACACCCTCTCTGATTGTAGGGGCCCAAACAAATCAGTGACAGGGGGGAGTATAACTAGTGCATATTTAGACTTGTAGTGACACTATAAGGCTAACAGGTTTGGAGTCATGGTGGAATGTACTAAGCATCATTTGAGAATGATATGATGAAGTGTAGCTAAGTACTTTCCTCAAGCCCAACACATGTTAAAATATGAGTTGTTCTAAAACTTATTAAGCTAATATACATATATGTTTAGAAAAGAAGATGACCCTTAAGGTATGAACATGTATATAAGCATTCACTGCAATACAAGACTTGTAATTCATAAAGAGGTTTGTTCAACTCTCGTAAGGTTTAGTCTACCAAGAGATGGGAGTATTCATGTTCAGATACATTGGTCTCATCAAAATAAATAGAGGCTTGCTGCAGTATACCAAACAACTCAAGAGTAGAAAAGATTGATATTATGGAACATGTCAAGATTTATATATACATATGGCCAATGATCATTTGTATGCTTAAGAGGCTAACCTGAAACATCATGTAAGATGCTTAAGCTAACTTTGTGAGATGTGATGATAAAATGGATTTGATGGACAACATTTTAACTGTGATATTATATATTGTACCTTGTTGGCCTACTTGTAACACTTGGAGAAAGTCAAAAGGACTTACTTGCATATTATGCTTGTATAATTGATGGAGAATATCCACCATTGGGAAATTCTGGGAGGTTGAGTGATCTTTCTAGTAGCCCACTTACATACTTTGGTGATCCAAAATGGATCCTAAAACCCTCTAAGTCTTTCAATACTTAAACACCATCGCAAAGGATAAACCTTCAAGAATGGCAGAAAACACTATTGGATGTGAAAAACACGCATAAATGGTGAAAACAGAGCCTATCGGAGGCTAAAACAACAATGCACAGGAGTCACCAGATCTGGCTGATCAACAGTCTAGATCTAATTGGCATATCGCAATTGGAGGTAGCAAGTAGAGTCAATTAGAGGAGGCCTTATGGGAATTTCGATAGAGATTAGCGCGATTAAATGAGATCCATTGATCAAGCACATAGATCAACGACCCAGATTTACCCGCACTATTGCATCACTAATATACATACTGAAGGACTTACCTGTGGTTTGAAGGATTGGCGATATGAAATTGTGATATGTCGCATTGCAACATCGCATCACAACTATGTAAGGGGTGATGCCAAGAGGCCAACGACTATGCAATAACGATGCGTCGATAGCCGATAAAGCCGATTAGCATAATCAATGATCAGAAGTCAAAAGGGATATGTAACATGCGATATGGCTAGACCCAAAAGGGTTTATGAATGTGATATGATAATATTTGAAGTTCGATATGAAGCCATTTTGTCAAGTTTACTGTGTATTTGGGGGTTTCTCGCTATAAATGAAAATACGAAGGAAACCACAACTAGCGACTTGCGATAGCGATATAAAGGCGGACCCGATGGAGTATAGGGCAGAATTTATAATATTTGAAGTCCAATAAATAGCAGTTTGGTGGATTTTATAGCATTTCTGTGTATTTCTCTATGTAAATAGAGAAATGGTATTTTTTGGATTTCAACGTGCCGATGGTCCCTTTCTTTGCAAAACAGGCGACCACCATACCTGGAGACATTTAACAATGATTGCTTAACGCTCAGAGGGGATTTGAGCAGAAAGAGGTTGGGTGCTAGAAAGCCCAAAAGGGGAAAATGAAAAAACAAGTGCCGATTGGCTTAAAAGGCATGAATGACAGAGATAGAGGCATGCAGTGCTGAGCCAGAGAAAAAATAGAGACAGAGAGTGAGAGGGAGATTCTGTGTACTCAGAAAGACTTTAGGGATTCAAACACAACCCTGTTGTTTGTTCCTGTTGTGTTGAGACTCAATTTGAGCTCACATTTGTAAAAAATCTGCTCTTGAAGACATAATAGAGAGGTCACCATTGAAAGTTGGACCAGGAGATGTAGCCTAAGAGTTTTGAGTGAACTCCTTGATTATTTTTTGTTTTATGTGTGTGTGTTTGTTATGTTTCTCTAACTACTCATTGCCTATATTTTTCGCAATCTTTTCGATCTATTGCACTAAGTAATATAGGAAAATCCTGCACATGAGTCTGTAATACCTTCAATATTAATATAAGATCTCATTTTTAGATCAAGTGGTATCAAATCTTTTGGTTTTGGTTTTGTTCACGTTAGACAAGCTTGTGCTAGATTTTTGAATGCTAACTAGGTCAAAGCTCAAACTAAGAGAAGGAAAACTTGTTGAGGCTAATCCAGAGATTGCGAGAGTCTATCCTCGAAGGAGAATGGCATAAGAAACTCCATTGGAATTAGAATCTTAGCTCATGGATAGTTTTATGGCCATGCGAGCCATGGTGGAAGAGATGTATTGGGAATTTAAGAAGGGCTGAAGTGAAAGCACTTCAACACCCAAACAAGACAAAGGGGCAGAGGAACCTTCTCTACATGCCACTGCAGAAGGAAAAGGGAAAGGAGAAAAGCCTCCTCCACCATCTCCTCTACCATCACCTTCATCATCCTCATCTCCTAGCCTTGATAAGAAAAAGAAGAAAACTTCTTTGATTAAATTAGATGTAAAGTTTGATTTGCCAATTTATGATGGAGAACTAAATGCAGAAAAGCTAGATAATTGGATTTGATAGATCAATGTATATTGCAGGGTGTAGAACATTGATTCAGAAAGGAGAAAGATTCAGCTGGCTAGCATTCGCCTTGGAGGAACTGCACTAGTGTGGTGGGAAGGCAAAAAACAAATTGATCTTAAGAGAGATGGTAAAATTCTTTCTACCTGGAATGAATTTATTTCTACCATAAAAAAACCATTCTATCCTCTAGCTTATATGTAGCAAGAAATGATGAGTTAGCAAACTCTTCGCCAATTAAAGGGCCAAAGTGTATAAAGTTATACCCAGGAATTTAGAAAAATAGCTTTAACTCTAGGCATATCTCTAGACTCACTTGAAACTTTGTTGAATTATATAGGTGGTCTGCATAGCTATTTAAAGCACACCATTCTGATGTTTAATCCCACTAGCCTAGATGATGTATCAGTTCAGGCTACACATTTAGAAGCTAGAGGCAACAATGTGAAGCCAGAGGTTGGGGGATCATCAAAACCCTCTGTAAGCAAGAACAAGGAAAAGAAGAAGTTGAAATGGAAGGATAGGAAGACAAATGCAGTACAAAAGGACAAACCTTCATGCACTCATTGCAACAAGGATGGACACGATGATGCACACTATTGGTCTTTGCATCTGGAGCTAAAACCTAAGAATTTTGGTGTTAAGAAGAAGAAGACTGCTACTGCTATTTAGAAAGACTTAGCATCAGACTCAGGTGATGAAACAATAGTCACAACCACAGGTATAAAAAGTTATCTACTTTAGAGAATGCAGAGATAAATAAGTAGGTACAAGAGATGCTCGATAAAGGGTTCATAAAACCAAGCACATTACCGCGTGGATCTCCAATCATAATGGTTTGAAAGAAATATGGTTAATGAAGGATGTGTATTGAATATAGAGAATTGAATAAAATAACGATCAAGAATCGTTATCCTCTTCCTCGCATTGATGATCTATTAGATTAGTTGGAAGAATAAGTTTAATTTTCCAAGTTAGACTTGTGTAATGGCTATCATCAGGTCAGAGTTGCAGAATAAGATGCATGGAAGACTACTTTCAAGACAAAGCAAGGGCTATATGAATGGCTAGTTATGCCTTTTGGCTTAACTAATGCTCCTGCCACTTTCATGAGAGTTATGAATGATATACTTAGACCTTTTATTGGTGATTTTGTAATTGTATATTTAGATGACATTCTTGTTTCCAGTAAAACATAGGAAGACCATTTGAAGCATGTAAAGCAGTCTTTGGATGTTTTAAAAAGAGAAAATATCTATGTGAAGTAGTCAAAATGTGAATTTGGCAAAACATCTTTAAATTATTTGGGTCATATTTTAGGGGGTGGTGAATTGAAGAGAGATCCCTCTAAGGTTGAAGTCGTTGTGAACTAGATTAAACCCAAATCTTCTACAGAAGTTAGGAGTTTCCTAGGAGTAGCATAATATTGGAGAAAGTTTTCTGCTAACGTTTCTTTGATTGCAGCTCCATTACATGCTTTAACAGGATTTAACAAGGTGTTTCAGTGGGGAGGCAAACAACAGAAAGCCTTCGACACCTCAAAAGAAAAAAATAGTACAGCACCAGTACTAGCATTGCCAGATCTTCAACAACCATTTGAGATTGAAATAGATGCCAGTGATTATGCTATGGTAGCAGTGTTGATGCAACACGGTAAACCCATATGCTATCATTCTGAGACATTTAATTCTGCAGTAGTTAATTATCCCACATATGATAAAGAACTGTATGCGTTAGTGCATAGTGTGAAAAAGTGGAAACATTACCTAATGGGCAAAGAAACAATTATGCATACAGATCATCAACCACTTCAATATTTGCACTCACAAACTAAGTTTGCAACAGTCAAGACATTATAGGTGGATGGTTTTCCTACAACAATTCCATCTTGTCATTAGATATAAGAAAGGCATACACAATAAGGTAGCAGATATGCTATCAAGACCAATCATAAATGCATCTACTATACATAAGCATAACCTAGTAATGCATGAAAGTTACATTGAACAATATGCTCAAGATGTAGATTTTAAATATGTATATGCAACTTTAAGTCATGGTAAGAAAGTAGAAGAATTGGATTATTATGTTAAGGACCAACTCTTATATCATTTGGGAAAGTTATGCATTCCACAAACTGAAAGAGTTAACATAATCTGAGAAGCACATACTTCTCTCATATCAAGGTATTTTGGTGTAAGTAAAATAGTTGCATAGTTGCAAAGGTTCTGTTATTGGTCAAGAATGCATGAAACATTTTCTAGATATATTAAAGGGTGTACTATGTGTGCTAAAAGAAAGCCCAGTAATAGAAAATTAGACTTGTACACCCCACTTCCATTTCCTTCTTATCCTTGGAAAGTGTTTCCATGGACTTTGTTGGGGGGTTGCCAAAACCTAGAAAAGGTCATGATTATTTGTATGTTATTGTGGATAGGTTCAGTAAAATGTGTATTTTGATGCCTTGTAACAAGCAGGTTACAATTGAACAAACGACGAAGTTGTTCTTTCAACATGTATGGGTTCATTTTGGGTTACCCAATTCTATTGTATCTGATCGAGATTCCCAATTTGTTGGGAAGTTTTGGTCAAGTCTATGGGAGTTGATGGACACCAGATTGAAGAAGAGCACAACATTTCATCCAAAAATAGATGGTCAAACAGAGGTGGTCAAAAGGATAGTGATCTAGTTGCTCAAAGGCTATTGTAGCAAGCATCCCAAGCTTTGGGATGAACATTTGTGTTATGTGCAACATGCTTACAACCGTGCCAATCACTCTTCTACTCAGAGATATCCTTTTGAGAATTGTTTTGGTCTTATACCAAAGTCTCCCTTGGATTTTGTCTTTAGTAAAGACATAGTAGTTGATGGACACAGTGATGTGGACATAGAAAACAAGTTCATTGAACAGATCCAAGAAATTCATCAGGCAGTGCAGGAGCAACTGGAAAGAAGTCAGGCCAAGTACAAGGCAAGGAATGAAAAGCATCGAATTGAGCATAGCTTCCAAGTCGGTGATCAAGTCTGGCTGTACATCAACAAAGACAGAATGCAAGGAGAAGGTAAGAAGTTGAAACCAATAAGGTATGGGCCTTTCAAGATACTTGAGAAAATTGGTGAAAACGCTTTTCGCCTTCATTTGCCAGCTTATATGCATATTTATTCAACGGTTAATGTAGAGAACTTGAGACTGTATGAGCCTTCAATGATTGAAGATCCTGAAGAGCAAAGTCAGTTGCCTTCTATTGATGATCTGTTGCCTGAATATATCAATGAGTTGTAGGAAGATACAGTTCTAGACAGGAAGGTGAGAACTATGCACAGAGGGGATTTTGAGTACCAAAGGATCATACTAAAAGGTTCAAAACCAAGTAGTGCATGATGGATAGGAATTGGGCAAGTGAGGAAGCTGTATCCTCACTTGAGCGATGCTTAAAAACCAACTTTTGGTGGTCTAAAGGCTTTTCAGTGGGAAGGCGTGATCCAAATGGATCCTAAAACCCTCTAAGTCTTTCAATACTTAAACACCATCACAAAGGATAAACCATCAAGAATGGAAAAAACACTGTCAGATGAGAAAAACAAGCAGAAATGGTGAAAACAGAGCCTATCGGAGGCTAAAACAACAATGCACAGGAGACGTCGAATCTTGTCGATCAATAGTCCAGATCTAATTGGCATATCGCAATCGAAGGAAGCAAGTGGAGTTAATCAGAGGAGGCCTTATGGGAATCGTGATTAAACGAGAGCCGTTGATTAAGCGCACAGATCAACGGCCTAGATTTTCCCATGCTATCGCATCGCTAATATACATACAAAAGGACTTACCCGCAGTTTGAAGGATTGGTGATATGCGATTGTGATATATCACATCGCAACATCGCATTGCAACTATGTAAGGGGTGATGCCAAGAGGCCAATGACCATGCGAGAGTGATATGCCGATAAATGATAAGGCTAATCGGTGTAATTGGTGATTGGAAGTCAAAAGGGATATGCAACATGCGATATGGAAAGACCCAAAAGGGTTTATGAATGCGATACGATAATATTTGAAGTCCGATATGAAGCGATTTTGTCGGGTTTTTTTGTGTATTTGGGGGTTTCTTGCTATAAACCCAAATACGAAGGAAACCACAACTAGCGACATGCGATAGTGATATAAAGGTGGACCCAATGGAGTCTAGGGTGGAATTGATAATATTTGATGTCTGATAAATGGCAGTTTGGTAGATTTTACAACGTTTTTGTGTATTTCTCTGTGTAAATAGAGAAAATATATTTTTTGGATTTCAACGCGTCGATGGTCCCTTCCATTGTAAAACAGGTGGCCAGCATACTTGGAGACATTTAAGAATGATTGTTTAACGCTCAGAGGGGATTTGAACGGACAAAGGTCGGGAGCCAGAAAGCCTGAAATGGGAAAATGAACAGACAAGTGTCGATTGGCTTAAAAGACATGAATGATAGAGGCAGAGGCGGACAGTGCTGACACATAGGGAAAACAAAGATAGAGAGCCAGAGGGTGAGTCTGTGTACTTAGAAAGACTTGAGGGGTTCAAGCACAACCCTGCTATTTTGTTTCTATTGTGTTGAGACTCAATTTGAGCTCACATTTGTAAAAACTCTGCTCTTGAAGACATAATAGAGAGGTCACCACTGAAAGCTGGACAAATAGACGTATCCCAAGAGTTTTGCGTGAACTTCTTGGTTATTTGTTGTGTTATGTGTGTGTGTATATTACGTTTCTCTAACTGCTCATTGTCTATATTATTTGCAATCTTTTCAATCCGTTGCAGTAAGTATTATAGGAAAATCCTGCATATGAGTCTGTAATACCTTAATATTAATATAATATCTAATTTTTAGATCACTTGGAGGGCACTTTGAAGTTAGGTATGCATACTTTAAGGAGAATCTATGTTTTAAAGGGCCTTTGGACACTAAACATTGCACCCTTGAAGGGCCTTGGAGGTTGGATGATCCACTCTCAAGCCCTTATCTGTTGAGGGTGTCTCCCTCTATGCGGATTTTTGATGTAAAAAAATTGTAAATGTGGCCTAAGTGCCCCTTATTTTATGTAATTTAGTTTAGTAACTTCGTCAAGTGTGAAGACATAAGAGGGATTTTACCCCTCCATAGGCTAGATTAGGGGCCTTTCTTTCCTAGTATGTCAATGATTTGTGGCACTAGCTTGTGCTCTAAGAAACCGTGACCCGGGGCCATCTAATATGTCAATCTTACCTTAGGATCACACTAAGTCTAGGCCACATCAACCCTTAATAGGGTTGGATTTGTTTGGTGTCTCCTCCTAACTACTGTGAGTTTCAAACCCTGACTACATTACAAAACAAAACCCTTGAAATCTAATTATTATAATAGGATTTTATAGCTATATTAAGGGGTTGTATTCAATAAATTAATACTTTATTGTAAAAGGAAGTTGATCATATCCCTATCAATATAGATGCATTTCCTCTCATTTTCTCATTGTTGGATTGGAGAAGATATTTCTGAACAAGTCTGAAATTTGTTAGAGTTATTTTGTCTTGGATTTGGTACTATGTATGGTAGATTAATGCACCTAATCGAGGAAATGGTTTGTGGATGAATTTTTACATTTTCTAGATGATTCTTGACTAAGGTTAATGGATGAGCAATGATTTCTTGAGTAAGTGGTCTCTCTAAGTCTTGTGGATTTATTTGTTGACTGCATTAATTACAAATATGTTTATCTAGTGGTGAGAGTGCAATCTATTTATATTCTTCTTAGATAGATTCTATCTTATATATGCTAGGAAGAATTTTATCGGAGAAACTTCTTTTGAAATTATCTTGGAGCTCATAAAAAGTCATAGGAGGATCCTCTATGGTTAGTATTGGACAACCTTAGTCATCACCCTATAGGAGGATATGATAAGGTTAGTAATGGAAAACCTTAGTCATCTGCCTGTGTCCATTTTTTATCTTCTCAAGGGATACCTGGTTGACCTGGTATGTCTAATGAAAAAACACTAGCTTTAGTCCTCACTTCACATTTCATATTTTAAAACTCTTTCAAAACTATTTTGCTAAATTTACTCTTCATATCACATTGAGATTCATTGCCTTGAATCTTAGAAATCTTAACCTAGGGAGAGCACCCTTAAGTTGGAGGAGAGCCAAAATTGAAGTGAGAAGAGGGTTGGTGAGGTGATAGTGGCCCCCTCTTGTGATTCACTTAGATTGCACTTGAGATTTCAAACTTTATCTCAAGGAGTGAGTGTGATTACATTGGATAAGATGTACATTAAATAATATTTGTAAATGGAAGAAAATATGTTCATTGATAGAGTAGTTTTAGCCAAAACCTTTCCATGCCACTTTTCGGACTTGTTTGCAAGAAATCTATAGGTAGTGGTCACAATTGGGAAACATTTTTTGTTCAAATTCAACACTCAAATCAATAAAATAAGCTTGATGTATGTTGTCGACAAATTTGCACACCTAGAAATGTGGGAAAAGTCCTCAACCCCACAAGGTGTGTTTTGTGGCAACCTTAAGAGGAGGGATTGTCACCTATTCCCAACTCTCTCTATCTAAGCTCTCTCCTATCTAAGTTAAGGGGGTTGCTCCCTATGGAAGATATGTAAGGAAAAACTTGTTAAGGATCATGATGCTTGCAATGAAATATACCTTTCAAGTTAAAATAATAGCAAGCTGCAAGACAATTGTTAGTGAATCAAAATAAAATATTATATACAACTTAGAGATATGAGCAACAAGATGGAATAGGACTTGCAAGAGAGTGAACTTTTACTTAAAGAAATATTTCTCAAATATGATATAACATCTAAGGATCATTAACATGAGCACATGAAATTAAATAGACAACTACAATAATATTAAATGAATTGTTTGCAATTGAATGATAAGTTCACAATCCAAATTTTACAGTAAAAAATTATATGCAAAAGAGCAATGGTATGATTGAGTGTGTGAGATCAAGTGGTCTTGTTAAATTTTAATTAAATGCCTAATCTAAAGTTTGACTTCCTCTCAAGTCCTTAAAATTGGTAAGGAGTGAGGTGGTTGCAAGAAGACTAAGTGAGAACGCTAAGGAATCATTAACGATACCCCCTTAGGACTTCAATACAACCCGTATGCCTTCGTTCCTACAAGGGAATTGACGACAAGAAAAATGTGAGGTCACACATTTTAAATGTTTTTCCAAACTAAAATTTAGGGAGATTGAATGAAAATTAGGGAAGGTTTTCCTATATGTCTATGAACTAAGCTTATGCTTGGAGGTAAATTTTAGAGAGATCTAAAATCAAAATTAGATACTAAGTTAAATCAAATTCTCCAAGTGAGATACAATTAGAAATGAGATGATTCTAAAGTGAAATATCCTAAGGCCTATCAATGGAAAAATACCATTTCACATTGATAGGTAATTAATACTTTGAGCACAAGTTATGATATCAATGTGAGATTAGCTTATGCCAATGATCAATGACGCAAGCAAAAATTGCTCAATGAAGCAAAGTGAACTAGATCAAGAAGAAAATGACAATGAGGTCAAGAAAATAAATCTATTTCAATGGAGATGCCAATCATAGGTGTCTAGATTGTTATAATATGGTATAGGGCTCTTCACTCAATATCACTACACCAAGCCCTCGTCTCTAGTGATAGGTCATTAGTTTTCATCACACTACGGGAATCACATTATTAAGGAAACACTAGGGAAAGGGAAACACATTATTCAAATAATTGTCATTTTTGTATCATTGTCCTAATACTAGCCATAAGGGCACTCCTAATCCTAGCTATAGGGTAACATAGCTATTGGGAGTTGGATATCTAATTGTGTACCTATTGATTGGAGGAGCTAGTCACCCAAGCAGATACATCTCAAATTCCTAGTTATAAGGTCACTTGCATAATCCTAGCTATAAGGTGTTGTGGCGAGTTTAAAGTATAAATTTGATGATAGGTTGTTTATTACATATTATTAGCCTTTTCTTACTTTTTTATTCTTTTGTGCTTTCATGAGTGTTCTTTCCTTTATATAGGTAGAGATACAATTGTAATTATCTACAATTTTAAGTTGGTAAAAGGAATATTTTATCTTACTGACATGATTTCCCAAAAACCTTAAGTTCCTTTAGATCAGACATGATTAATAAAATTAAGTAGTGAATATCCATGGTGGGAGTGAGGGAGTTAGGGGACAATATTTCCCAAGAACCTTAAGTTCCAATGGATCAAACATGATTAAGAAAACAAAGTAGTGAATTGTTGGCATTATGGTACAGGTTTGAAGCTATGGCACAGGTGTTGTCCTTGATGGCAACCTTCTTTGGTATCAAATCTCAGTTCAGGCACTCAGAAAATAGAAAAAGACATATACGTAGGTTCATCTAGACGAAGGAGCGTATACATGCGGGTTATACTTTACAAAAGTGCGTATATGTTGGGGATCATTCTTTTGGTCCATGGCAGTTAGATCTTGGAACTTGAGCCTATACTTTGGACCATGGCGTCTCGTCAGATGTGTTGATCCCTAGTTTTGGGTTCATGGTATTGAAATATTATGGTTTTGGACCATGGTATTGGGGATGGCCTAAGGCTATAAAAGAGGAAGGAGATCTTGTGACAAATAACCATCTGAATTATTATTGAAGATATGATAAAGTGCTAGAGCTGGTATATTGGGTGGTGATGCAGATTTGGATCTGAAGGAAGGAGGAACCTTAGCGCCAAAGGAAGGATAAGTTCTATTCATGGGTCATAATCTTTAAGCTTGGATGATAGTATCTTTGTATGATTTTGATCTACTAGATGTGGTGCGTGTCTGATCTATAAGTTTGATAATCTGGGTTAATTAGTGATTGAATATCTGGAAGAGTGTGTTGTCTTTTATAGATCTGTACACAGGTTCAGTAAAGCAAGGGCGCATATACACGTAGTTTAGGTGAAGTAAAGGCACGTATATGCAGGTTGTTCCATACGCAGATGCCTATGCATGCAAGTTGCAGACTGTTGAAATTGCGTATATGCTTTAAGTTGTGATCTAGCTGTTTCTGCTTATTGCTGTTGTGTTCTGGGTTCTGTTGTGTGGTTTTTGGTACTATGTTTTGGGTACAGCTGGCAGAGAAGTATCTACTTGATTTCAGATCTAGCTGGTGAAAAGGAGTGTGGTTGATGAAGAATTTCTTGATGATTGTTTGATGTTCATGGATCCAGTCTAAAAATTGATGAAACGTGGTCCCTGGAAGAAAGAGAAGGTTGTATCCTTCTATAGGCCAGCACCTACGTACTAGTATCTTGGCTAGTGCAAGAACTAAGGGGGTTGTAGCTCCCTTCCAGGAGAAGCTAGAGAACGAGAGAGAGTTGTAGCTCTCTGCAGGTTGCAGCCTGCATACTAGTAAAAAGACTGCACCAGTATATTGTAAAAGAAGTTTTCTAATTGAAAAGAATATAGAGACGAATTGCAGCAGGTGGTTTTCACCCACGTTGGCTTTCCACCTTATATCTTGTGTTCGTGTGTGTGAGTGTCTTTCTGCTCTGTTTTACTGTCTCTGGTTACTGTTATTTGATTCTGCATCATAGATTAACAATCATCATCAGAAAGATTAAATAAAAGCTTGTTTTGTATACGCGGGTTTCCTTCTGCATAATCGCGTATATACGCAGGTGCATTAAACTGAAGTAGCGTATATCAGTTGTTTTTGAAAAAGGAATAATTATCTTGATAATACTGATTCACCCCCCTCTCAGTATTATTTCCAACAAGCATCCACAGCCAAACACAAGCATTATGTTATATTTGTTGATGACTATTCTTGTAAATGTTGGGCATTTTTTATGCAGAAAAAGGATCAAACTTTCACAAAGTTTTGTGAGTTCAAAGCATTGGTAGAGTAGAGTATCGCAAGAAGGTTAAAGTTCTACGGAGTGATAACGGTGGTGAGTATGTCTCCAATGAGTTTAAAAAATTCTATCCAATAAAAGGGAATAAATGAGAGTTAGTGGAACCCCATAACCCTCAACAGAATGAGGTTTCTGAGAGGAAGAACAAGAGCATAGTAGGGGTAACAAGGGCAGTGTTGCATGATCTAGGCCTACCACTACACTTGTGGGATGATGCATGCAACACATCAGTTTATGTTCAGAACCATAGCCCACATCGAATACTTGAGATGACGACACCAAAGGAAGCTTATTCTGGTAAGAGGCCAGATGTTGGTCACTTCAGGATTTTTGGGTCATTGGTTTATTGGCATGTGACCCAAGATGTATAGAAGAAGCTTGAGCCAACAAAAAATTTGGGGATATTTGTGGGGTACACTTACACACCCCATAACTATTAAGTGTACATACCGACCAGTCGGATGACAATGGTTCACGGGGATATCAGATTTGATGAGGAGAAGGCAACGTGAGTATCCCTTGAGAGGCAGCTTGAGCTACATGTGTATGAGGAAATTTTAGCTCCTTAGGTTGAGGGACCTTATATTGATGTGGAGCAGCCACATGCAAAGGTTCAAAGAGTGGAGACATCCACTCAAGAAAAGTCTTCTAGAGAGGGAAGAAAGTGCACTAGAGAGCCTGGCAGATTGTTGGATGTTGTATGGGAGAATGTGGGAGCACCCTCTTCTCAGCACACACACAGGATGTCACCAGAGAGGTACACTGGATACATGGCACTTATGGGTGCATGTGTTATGATAGAGCAATCTTCCTTCCAAGAAGTAGTGCAAAAACCAGTTTGGGTTGATGTGATGGTGGAGGAGTATGACTCCACAGTTCAAAACAATGTTTGGGATGTGGTCCTGAGACCGAGAACAAGTTAGTTGTGAGCTCCCATTGGCTTTACAAGGTAAAGCAAGCTACAAATGGTAGTGTGGAGAAGCATACTTCCAAATTTATGGCCTATGGCTTTTCACAGGTAGAGGGGATTGACTATGGTAAGACCTTTGATCTCTATTGCAAGGTACTTGTCAATTAGATCTATTTTGGTAGTATTAGAACAAATGGGTTGGAAATTCCATTAGATGGATGTAAAGACTACCTTCCTCAATGGAATGATTGAAGAAGAGGTGTACATAGAGTAGCTTAAAGGTTTTTGAAACCTTGGACCGTGAGTCGCTTGTGTGTCGACTCAAGAGAGCGTTGTATGGGCCGAAGCAAGCACCCCGTGCTTGGTACACCAAGATAGATAGTTACTTCACTGGGTTGGGCTTCATGAGGAGTGATGCAGATACGAACCTATATCACATAGTGGTGTAAGGTAAGTTGTTGATCATTGTACTTTATGTAGATGATCTTATACTGACAGGGGATGAGAAGCTCATCAAATCTTGCAAGGAGGGCCTTGCAAGAGAGTTTGAGATGAAGGACATGGGGCTCATGCATTACTTTATTGGCATGGAGGTATTATAGGGAGATGGGGAGTTGTTTGTATCTCAGGGCAAGTATGCTAATGAGATACTCATGAGATTCCACATGAAGAGTAGTAAACCTATGGAGACTCCTCTAGCTGGTAACTGGAGGAAGGAGGATGCTACTTCAGAGGAAGTAGTGGAAGCTACTATTTACAAGCAACTTGTGGGCTCACTCATGTACTTGGTGAACACATGAACGAATATGTGCTATGCATTTAACCAGCTTAGTCAAGAGATGGTTAGGCCCACCAAGATGTATTAGAAGGTAATAAAGCATGTATTGAGATACCTTAGAGGCACTACTCAGTTTGGTTTATTTTACAAACAGATAGAGGGAGTGAAGCGTCAACGCTTCACCGATGCAGAATGGGTAGGGAATTCATTCGACAGGAAGAGCACATCAGGAGGGATTTTTAGTATTGGGTCAGTGGCAGTTTGTTGGTACAAAAGGAAACAAATATCAGTTGCACTCAGTTTGATAGAGGCAGAGTACATGAATACAAGTCAGGTAGCATGCGAGACTATCTAGATGAGGAAGATCCTGGTTGGTTTGTTTGGTCAGCAGATGGATGCGACAGTGATTTATTGTGATAATTAGAGTTGTATCAAACTCTCTGAAAATCCAATCTATCATGATCGGTCCACGCATATTGATATCTGGTATCATCATCTCAGAGATTGTGTATTTAGGTGGATCATGTTGTTAGATTACATTCCCACAGAGGAGCAATATGCTGACATCTTGACAAAGGCATTGTCAAGATGTAAATTTGAGTTTCACAGAGACGGGATCAGGGTAGTTGATAATCCCTTTCTTGTTGAGAGGGAGTGTTGAGAATTGGCAACAAGAAATTTCATTTTAATTTGTCCTTGAACTAAACTGTGAATTAAATTCAAATTTTATTCTCATAGCAACTTAAAATAGTTAAATTAAGTTTATTAAACTTACTTAACTTAGGAAATTCGAGTTGGAAGTATTTTAGAAGTCATGTATATGTTCTCCCTACTTTGTAGGAGTCCAGTGTGAGTTAATTGTGAGTTGTAAAATAAAAGAATTAGTTTCATGAGTCAGTTCAGTTAAATTAGTTCTCAAACTGATTGAGAGAACTAATAGTGAGTTAACAATCAGTGGTGACACTAATGAACTCCACCAATGCTACTATAGTTAACTGAATATTTACTCATTAGAAAATTATGCATGTCAATTCTGAGAAAGACCCAGTTGAGACTAGAGTGCAAGGACAATGTACTATTTGCAGTGGTATGATCCGGATTGTCCACAGTCTTTTGTTCATTGAGTCGACGTTTCAAACCCCAAAGGGGGTCCATCATCAGGACAAATTTGAAAGATAGAAAATGAATCGTCGACTCAATGAACAAAAGACTGTGGACAATCCGGATCATACCACTGCAAAAAACTTCCACAGAAGCCTAAAATCTAAAATGTACTATTTGTTTTAGATTTTTTTGAGTTGCACTGACATTACATGCATTCAGGAACTGATCCTTGAGGGATTGCACTATTTTTAGAGGTTTTATTTCCATTTAAATACAAGATATCCTTCATAGGAAGTACACATTGGAATAAAGACTTGGAGAGCTTGTGAAGAGGCTAAGCTTTGGCGATAAGCTTGCTTATAAGTTGGAGATTGAATTTGTTGAGTGCTGGGATTGTTCTTGAGAGAATAAGCATTGTAATTTCATCATGATTTTCCAGATTAATACAAAATAGATAGTGGATTTTTGAGATGTGGCTTTCCTCAGATATTTATTGTGTTATGTGCCTTTGATTCTCTTCCTCTATTGATTATTGTTTGCTCGATGTTTATGGGCATCCACTGTAAAGAGTAGAAGTAGATTCTTGTCTCTTGCTTTAGAAAATTGCATTAACTTGTGAATCTACAGGATTTTATACATTCTTCAACTACTCCAATAATATTAATGGCTAACATATAATTTTGGAGATGCTCTTCAGTAGGTAATCCATCATCAGGATTAAATTTTGGTAGCCATATTTTAGGATGCTTAGGTAGATCATGGATTGGTGATGGAATTTGCATATCTCCAGGCTTGGCCCATGGTTTGACTGGTGGTGGGGGTTGTTGTTGTTGTCTTCCTTCCATTATTGGAGTTTGGGAAGAGGTGGATGTTGAGGGTGATTATGTGGAAGAAGAGGCAGGTTGTGTATTAGTGCTAGATGAATTGACACCGGTACTTTGAGAAGAAGGGGTATTAACATGAATTAATGGAGGGAATGAAGGAGTTTGTGGAGGAGAATTTATCAAAATATCACTATAATATGTTTGTGACTTAGATTTCTTAGTATTTTTATGGAAATAAGGAAGAGGAAACTCAAATGGAGGAACCCCAAGCTTCTCGATTTGAGAACGAGTTAAAATTTGAGTAGGTTGTAAAATAGAAGTTACACTTCCTTTAGAAGCTTCAAATGGCACAAGCTTTTCTGATGAAATAGATATTTCTCCTAATTTATTTATTAAAGTTTGGAACTCAAGTGATTTTGGATTATAATCTAAAGAGGGTGCTTGAGGAAATGTATTAGGAGATTTAGGAGGTGATTTCTCAACTTATGATCTAGAAATAGGAGTTTTAGATGAAGATCTAGAAGTTGAGGTGATCTTGAGGGCGAGTGACTCTTGCAATGGATTTTTAATTTAGATTGAGTTATTTTTTCCATTCATAGTTGGTGGCCCTCCTTCTAGTGCCAAAATGTTGAAGCCTCGAAATCATTGCAACAACACAGAGGAAAACCTCCCTGTCGGGGACTTGAATACCGTCCCTTTTCCATTTGGAATAGTGGCTCTAACTGGATATAATGGGACCAATTTCCCAATAAAAATGTGATAGAATGGATAGAGTGTTTATGAAAAAAAATTAAGTGATAGAAGGGGTTGTTTATTAACTAGAATACATGTATATTAATCTATATATTACCCAGGGTTACTTATGTTTATGTGATCTAGAATAATTGTCCTTAGTGCATGATACTAAAGATTAATCAAACACTTACAGAAATTAAAAGTTTTTAAGATAATTATTTTGATTAAATAGTTAATCAAAATAATTAATGAAACACATATCACAATCAAATAACATTCAAAAATAGCTTATATATGTATTATGGATGACAATTCTAGCATGTTCAGAAGTGAATTAATACAAAACTGCATTAGAAAGATACATATTATAAACAATATAAAGAGGAATTACTATCAATTCATAAACAAAATAGAAATACAATGATAAAAGTACCCGATGTATATTACTCTGCTCATGAAAGAAATAGTTCTAGTCCAGTCTTTCTCATTAAGATGGTTTCAAAACTACATAAGTGCAATCTTCAAAAGCCTTCTCTACAAAAATTTAAGACCCTAATCTGATCATTCTACTGAGATATACTTCAAAAGTACAGTAGTGCAAGCTTCTAAAGTTTTTCTTTATAAAATTTGGGGACCCTTTCTTTGTAGACATGAAAGGGTTTATATAACAAAAATGAAGTATAAAAATAGATAATACATGAAAGTTTTGAGGAGGTTGAAAAAACTCCCCTTAAAATAAATGACAATAATACAGAAATAGAAGTTGTTGAAGGCTGACCTGTCCTCATGCCTAGGTATCCCGTGTACATCGCATTTGAAAGTGTAGTATGAATATGGGTGGATGAGTCAACAAGGTAGTGGAGCACTAGCCACTGACTGTGTGGTTTCATAAGACATTTCCAATATATTTCCCAGTCGAGTTTGGTCAACTTTTTAATTACTTCTTCCTTCGCTTTTGAAGTTTCTTACCATTTCCTTTCCAGGATTTTGATATCAGGAAGATTACCAGGTGGGAATTCTTGAATAAGGTTGGCATTATGCAAGTTATCATTGATAGTTTCAATGATGTTATTAGCAACATCGGTTTCCCTAGAGACTGTTCTTTCTGCCTATTTCAATTGAATGTCTCAATCAATAAAGAGAATTTCCTTGTGAAATTCCTCTACTCTGGGAAGGTTTGCTGCTCTGCCTTCTGGTGTATCCTTCCATGTTATAAATCCTGTGATTTTATCATCAATGTCATTGAAAGTCACCCTTAGATCGGATGATTGATTCATTAGTGAATCACTTTTAGCAAATGGTGGATTGATGGTAGATAACTTTTGACAGAACATTGCTTGTTGCTTTGATAAAATAGTGTTTAGCTCCAATGCTTCCTTTATAAAGTCCTCCACTTTGGGATATTCCTTCAACTAATCAAGTGAAAACTAGAGCTATTAGATTTGGGCATCCTTAGTACTAGTCTATGCCTGATATTGGAGCTTTAATTGATCAAATCTCTATTGGAGTTGAGACAATTGTGTCTTTACTTAATGATCAATACTTTGTCTTTCTTCTGTGAACTATTGCTCCAACTATTAAATTCTCTATTCTTTTTCCCTGACCAGTTGTCGAACCTCTACTGCTTTGTCAATTGTAGCAGATGTATAGGTGCCTGTGAACTATGACAACTTTGTCAAATTCTGTAAAGGATCAATTTGTGTATCCTTCCATTCTATGTCCATTGGTATATCACTAGGAATGACTCCTGATGATGGTTATGTTCTTCTCCTTTTTCTCTGTCTTTTCAGCACATCTCAATGTTTGGGACTATAAAAGACGTCAAGATGAGGGATTTATTCCACTTTAAGGACAATTTAAGATGAAGGAAATGTCGGGATGATTTAAATTTGGATGATTTAAATTTCCTCTATAGTGACAGCTTTATTAGAAGCCTTATCATTCAACGCGCTTTGTCCAGTTTTTTGGGGTGTGCTGAATGTTTTCTCCATATTGATATTTTCTATCCCTTACTATCCTTTAAGATGTTGATCAAACTGTTTCCAGGCTTCATCTAGTTGATTATTGAAAGGTGTTTTATCAATATGAATTTCTGTGGATTTATCTTCCACTTCATTATCCATAGAAACCTCTTCTAAGTCTTATTCCGAATTCTGTTCTGAACTCTTCTTTTAATTCTTTTTCTGAATTTTGTTCTAAACCTTGTTCTGAATCCTGCTCTTCTTGGGCAATCGATTGAGGAATCCTGAACAGGTCCAAAGGGACATTTTGTAGACTTCTTTCTCTGTATTCTTGGAATTGCGCTACCATTTCTGGATTTAGTTTTAACGTAGCCAGATGATGCACTTGTGAAAATACCTCGATAGAATCAAATAGGTCATCATAATCATCATCTTCATGACTGAATTGCCTAATTTTTACTTGGGCAATAAAATTTTGTGCAATTTTGTTAAGATCAAACTCTCTGCTAGGAATAGTAGCAAGATTTAAACATGTAATATTATCAATTTCAAGCAAATCATGCTTGAAATCATGTAAATAATATACACCACATTGGATAGCGAATGAAGGCCAAAGATATTTCTTGGCTTCCTTTAGGGCCTTTGTCAATCCATCCCCTACAGTTTGATAGGAAATCTCTCTAGCCAATAGTTTATCAGGGACATATAATGGGAGAACATGAGAAGGTTCTAGACTTCCATAGAATATAACATAGGTAAATAACTCTTCGCCAAACCACCTACCTATTGGTATGGAATCAATTTGGCCTCTTCAGACAGTCTTGGGGTTCTTTTGTAAACAACGGCTTGGTGAATTAGCAGCATGAATCCTTGGCAAATTTTATAGAAATGGGCATGGAAATTAGATTCACACAAGATTTTATGATATATATGGATGGGAGTGAGATCTTGAATGGTACATTTCCATCCAATGGTTTGGAAATTTGAAGCGAAACAGACCACATCCATGATATGTGCACTCATAAAGAATGGTGGAACTGCTCTGGTAGTAACATAATGATGTTGCCTAAATTCTCGGATTTGAGAGGCAATGTTATTTGAAAGGATAATGCCCCAATCCATTATATAAGAATCGACTGCTGCCTCAATAAGAGGAATCCATTCGACTGAGAACTTAGTTGAATTAGGGTGCCTGAATAGTCTAAACATTAGCTATTATATAAGAATAGGGAGCGATGAGAGAAAGATATAGAGTACATACCCGGTTTCTCATGCTTATGTTTGTTCGGGTGGGATCTCAATCATTTAATTGGATCTAATTCTACCTCATTCTTGCTTACAAAATGTTCAAGGAAAGCTTTGTCATACACCTTATATGGGTTAGGTATATGGTACATTTTCTTCAAATATTCAGTTGTAAAGGACCTGTTAGAGCCTAGATTGACCTCAGGCTGAAGGGAAGGCAATTCTAGGGTAATCACAAACCAAGCTTAACTTGGTAGCTAGCCCTACCAGGCCGGGAGAGGGCTCTCTCCTTATGAATCTTAGTCAAGATGACTGGATCAAGAACAAGATTTTATGCTAGGTATAGTAGCTCAAGGGTTTTGATTGAATTTGTTGGTGTTTTGCCAGTTCAGAAGGAGTCGGGCAATTTTGGGTCTAGGAAACTAAGGTAACATCGCAGGGGATTCTATGGGGAAAGGTAGGTATGATCTTCAACAAATTAAAGCTTGATGAGGTGAAAGGCTAGACTGGTGAGGAGCTAAGAAGGGCTTGAGAAAGTCAAGAATCCTTTGTAAATAGATGAAAACATAAACTACTGGTGTTTTCCCAAGGCAGAGCATTAAAATATAATGTATTCCACCTATTTGACTTGAAAACGACCAATCAGAAGAGATGACATAAAATAGGCATACATAAATAACATGAGAACAAATTAATAGAACAAGAAACACATGCTAAAGGCCATACCACAGGAATCCCATAAAAATAGCTGCAACTTTATTAGCTTCTTGCCAAAACTGCTACAAATTGATAAGTGTTCAGTACATGAGCATCCAGCTGAATCCACCCCTTTGCAAATGAGAAAGAAAATACATAATATAGACATTAAAATCCCTCATCCTAACCATCAGGGGTCGAAACCATGAGAAGAGGTGTTGTTTCAACCATTTCCAAACAAGGACTAGGAATATAGGTAGTCAAACAACTTGCCTCTATAAGTAGGGAAACTTATTCATTTTCCTCAAAACCACCTCTAACTAATGAATCTAACCTCTAACACTATTTTACCATTAAATTTACATTCCATTCCATCAATTACATCAGTGAAATCATCCATGAGGAGAGAGAAATCAAATTCACAGTCAAAACGGGCGAATTTTGATTTTCTGAGCAAAATGGTCAAAAGCGCAGTGCCACTAGTCCTAAGCACAGTGCCACTTTCCACCTGATTTTGGAGGCTTTCCCCTTAGCCAAATTGAGCCCATGATAGCTTGTTGGAAAGGTCTTCAATTCTAGTTTCTGGAACACCTAGAATTTTTGAATTTGGAGGTCATTTTCTACCTCAAAACTTGAATCTCCCAAGACTACTTCTATGTGTCCAAAAAGAGGCAGAGAGGTCATTTTTTGGTAGTTTTGGACCTTTTGGTGACCTAGATTTGCTCCAAAACTTCTGAAAATTTCTAGGTTGCATGTCCTCATCATCTTGAATTCAAAAATTCAAACCTTTTGTCCATTTGATGCTCTAGGAAAAGGTGCAGCGTTGGTGGCGCTGCGCTTTTGGGAAAAAATTTTGTGTTATAAATTTCAAAATTTCAAAAATAAAAAAAAATTCTCAAAATTTGCCCAAATTTGGCATGGAACACCACCATCAGCAACTTTGATGGGCTAGGGAGGCTTCAGCCAACATATTCAACCTATCTTGCTCTTTCTTGCCCTCTAAGTCTCTCCTCAACCTAGCTTTTAGCTTCCCAATCCTCATATTACAAATTTTGTTGCGGGTCATGTAATTGTAGGCCATGTGTCAAAGAATTTTCTTATCCTTGTTGGACTTCTCAATCAGTCCTTCAAGATGTATGTTGACCCTCTCAAGCCAAGTTTCCCTATCATTTTCAATCTCTTGCTCAATAGGAGTAAATGTGACATGAGCCTCTTTAGCCATTTTCTTGTTTGCTTTGATCATTTGTAGCTCCATGAGGACTTGCTTGTCACTCAATTGTTTGTTTTCTTGTTCTAAATATTTGATGATGAACTTGGCTCTCTCTAAGTTATCCGTGAAAGCTTTTATTTGAGCTTCACTCTCTTGAATGATGATGTCTTTGATGGTTTTTTCATCCCGAGTCTCGAAGTAAATGATGTCAATTCCATGATGAGTAAAGTGTTGTTGTGGCTCCTCATGCTCAATCAGGTCAAAATCTCTTTCCTCCTCATCACCAAGATCTTCCTCTTGCACTTTTTCCTTGCCTTTTCTCAACTACTCAACCTGTACCTATTTTTTTGATGTAGAAGGCAAAGCCCCTTCCACACCTTGTGGAGATAACATTTTCCTATGTACTGATGACGAAGGCAAAGCCCCTTCCACACCTTGTGGAGAAAACACTTGCCTAGCAGCTGCAAAAAGTCTCCTTGTGCCTCTCTGATATGTTAAGTACACTAGCACGTTAGCATTTTTTATTTCCTTGACATCTTTCCTTGTTTCCGCATGGCTATAAGGCCCACCTTCTTCTTGATGCACTGGTGAAGGGATCTATGGACCTTTGAACATCTCATGAACAATGAAAGTCTCCCAAGGAATGTTAAGAAGAATGAGATGGTGAAGAACAATGATTTTGATCAAAGAGTAATGATAGATGCTGTTCAACTGCTGAGGGTATGGTTTCTTCTGCATAATGTAAGCTATTTTGTCAATATTTCTAAACAAGAAATATGGGAGATTCATCATCTTTACCCTGGTGAAGTGCATGAGGAGTTTGATATGGTAAGCATACAACCAAGAGAATCTACCTTCACAAGTGAAATATTTGATGATAATCCTCATCAAAGGAACATACATGTTCTCCAAAAATTTAAAGGGGAAAAGCCTCTTCACCTAGTTTATGTATTGAGGGTTGATGTAAGGCTCATAGTAATCCTCATCAAGGTCCTGACAATTGTACCATTTCTCACCAACATTAGGAAATCTAGTGGCCTATTAAATGACAGTTGGTGATATTGTGAAGGTTACTTTAGCAAGTGTCACCTCATTGTTATGTAAATAAGACACAAAAAGTCTGGCCAACTCATGGTGAAACTGAACTCTTTCCACTAGTTCAAAGAATTCAAAACATGCTTGGTGTCTGAAACAAGAAACTCCGAGTGGGTAAGCCCGTAATTCTCTCAAACTGGTGGGCTCCTTTTTAATGATTTTTCCTCCTTTATGAGGCTTCCTCTATTGCCTATGCTTCTCGAATAAACTATCACTGAATGTCTCATCCTCATATTCAAAGTCATTGTCTCTATCCATGTTTCCCTTAGTTTGCACAGTGTGATAATGTATGGATGGTGCTATGGCCAATGGCTTGGAGGAATGAGTGCAAATTAAGGTGTGGGCAAAATGTATGAGGGACGGGATTTGGGGAGTGATAAGTGAGTGATAGAGTGTGACAAAAATGGTGGGAATAAGGGTTTTAGCTTATGAAGTGAATGGTAGGAAAAATAGGGTTTTATAATAGAGATTATGGTTTTAATTTGAGGATGAAAGACCAAGAAAATTTTCACATGAGCACCCTAAACAACAAGAGAGATGAAAATACTTACTTTCCAAGAGGAAATTTGGAGGAAATTTAGCGAAATTTGGAGGCTTGGAGCATTTTTTGGCTTTGTTGGTCAAAGTGCAGTGCCACCCTATAGAAGCGCAGTGCCACCGTAGGAGCGCAACGCCCATTATATTTTGAACAAGGAGAAATTGCCAGGAGTGCAACGCTGGGCTAGGAGAGTAGCGCCAGGCCAAAATGCTCAGAAACACAATGCCCTTCTTCAAAGAGCAATGCCACCCCTATTTCACCCAATAACACTTAGCAAATCGATTTTTCTTCTTCTCCTTGGCTCTCTTGGTTTGCAAAATGATACAATGACATGAAAATAGCAAGTGATGAGTTTATATATGGTCTCCTTTTAATTTTTGCTTTTGAAAAAAACTCGCTTTTGTAATGTCTATTTGTCATTTTTTTAATACTCTGTTTTCCATGCTTGTTTTCTTTTGCTCTTGCAAGTGGAATAATGCTCAAGAAGACTTGATTTTTTAGCAGTAGCAGTTACTCGACAACATCAAAAGATGATGAGAAGTAGCGGGGAACAAATATTACATATGAGAAGATAAAATTACATCATAAATGAAGATAAAAACAATAATACTCTATTTTCACCTTACATTCGGCTCTCAAGCTGATAAATTATGACTTTACCAATCATTATTGGCCTCCTCATGTCCTTTGTTATGAAACTAGCGCACAAAAAGATAGAAAAGATAGATGAATGCCTTAGAAATAAGCCTTTTCTAGGGGGAAACCTCCTTTACATTACACAAATGAAAAATTCTTGGATGATACAAATGAAAAGACCTCCTTTCTATATATAGGAGTCTAAGGGGTCATGATATAATCAGAGCTGACATAACAATAATAATGTAAGGGCACAATAATAACAACAATGGGCTTCTATGGGGCACAATAGTAACAATATGGGGACTACATGGGTACAACAATATAATAAGGGGATTGTACTAATAACAATAAGGGGTTACACTAGTAGCATAGGGGCCTAACACAGGTTAAATGCTCAGTTGGCTAGGACTTTTGAAATGAAGGATCTTGGAGTAGCAAAACAAATCTTGAGCATGGAGATACACAAATACAAGGAAAATGGTAAGTTGTGGTTATCACAATAGAAGTATGTGGAGCAAATACTTTTGAGATTCGATATGAATAATGTGAAACCTATTCAATTCCCTTTAGCTTCCAATTTCAAGATTTCTTTAGGTTTGTGTCCTAGTAATGATGAAGAAAGGGAGTATATGTCGCATGTACCATATGCTAATGCAATAGGATACTTAATATATGCAATGTTTAGTACAAGGCGAGATATTTCACATGAAATTTGTGTTGTCAGTAGATATATGGAAAATATAGGTAAAGAGCATTGGGCAACAATGAAATGGGTGCTTCGGTATCTTAAAGGCACAAGTAATTATTGTATCACCTATAATGGTAGTTGTGATTCAGTCTGTGGTTATGTTGGTTCAGATTTTGCAAGTGACTTGGATAAGAGAAGATCCACTTCTGGATATGTTTTTACTCTTGCAAGTGGAGCTGTTAGTTGGATGTCAAAGCTTCAGAATGTAGTTGCTTTATCCAATACTGAGGCAAAATACATAGTTGTCTCACATGCTTGCAAAGAGGAAATTTGGTTAAAAGGTTTGCTAGGTGAGTTTGGAAGGATGCATGACAAGGTGAAAGTATTTTGTGATAATCAAAGTGATATTCATTTGGAGAGCAATCTAGCTTATCATAGTAAGACAAAACATATTCATGTTAAATACCATTTTATAAGACAGGTTATTGATGAAAGTGGAGTGGTGGCTGTGGAAAAATTCCATGCAAAGCAAAATTGTATAGACATGTTCTCAAAACAAGTCTTGTCAAAGAAGCTAAAATGGCGCCTAGCTTCTCTTGGCTTGCAAGGAAGGTGATCAATATTTTAGGCATGATATATCATGTAAATTGTTGTCAAGGTGGAGATTGTTAGAAGTTGCTAACTATTTCCCTATATTCTTGGGATAATAACTAGAATTGGTTCCTTTGGTTTGGTTTGTTTTTCCTAATCTAAGTTCTTGGAAAAAACATCTAAAAGAAAATTTTTTGTTTTATATAAAATGTTTCTTATGTAAAAAAAATTTAAGTTGTAGATGAATTTAGAAAAAAATTGGCAGGTTGCTATTCCATACATGTAACCCTATAGAGATAATAAGAAAATATAAAACAAATGGAGAGTGAATTGTGTTAAGTGTGAAGCCCAATTTACGCAGGATTCTTGATCCTTCTATATTAGATCTTTCTAGATCTCCACACTGCCATTAGTTTCTAGATCTTCGGGATTCTAGATCTTTCTACACCGGCATTAGTTTCTAAATCATTCCAGATCTCCATCTCAATCACATATAGGATTCTAGATCCTTCTTCTGCCTCTATAAATTTGTAATTTCTCTGGCCAAGGAAAGCAAGCCAAGGCCCAAGCCTGTTATGTAATGCAAAGTGATTTCTGTTTTCCAGTGATTGTTTTATCTATTCCACTAGGTAACCTTGTTGTTTTTCCATTTGTCTGTCTCTTTGAATTATTCTCTGTTATTGCCATCTAAGTCTCCGAGTATAAATCCGTTGTGTGTTATGTATGCTCTGAACTAACAACTGGTATCAGAGCTAGGGTTGAATATCCATTATGCAAGCCGCTTAGTGCCATCGCCTTACTCTGGCAGTAGTTAAAACGTTGGTTGTTACCCCTGGAGCTGTTGAAGGATCCGTCCAGGAAATAGTTGAGGAACGCTGCAAGAAAAACAAGGTCATGGACCTATGTTGAAACGTGTTGCTGGAGTTCGAAATGTGGAGATCCGTACGTGGTGCTATAGTTTGAAAAGTAAAGATCTGTATGTGTTGCTAGAGTTTGAAAAGTGGAGATCCATGGAGATTGGAGTTGAAACGTGGTGTTTGTAAGTTTTTTTTTACATCAAGCTTGCACGTATATGTCAATTTTTTTTTCTCAAACCAACATATGTACGTGTGAAATATGAAAAGGTTAAAACATTATATATGTTTTTATATTTATTATGAAACATATATAATTATATATTGGAATTTTGAAAAATATATTTTAAAAAGGAGCAGGTATTCTGAAAATGTTATTTTAAAAAGAGGAAGGTCATTATTACTAAATTTTAAAGCGTAATTATTAAAGTTTTATTTTTAAGTGAAGTTTTTGGTGTTTTGTGATTGAAAATGGAGACAACACTTACAGATATGGAGAAGTTGAGCGAGGCTAATTTTTCCCTATGGAAATCACAAATGGAGGATATATTGATTTTAAAGGATCAGTATTTGCCGATTGAGGGCACAACAAAGAAACCCTTATCGATGACAAATGAAGAGTGTAATAAGCTAGATAGAAAGGCAATTGCAACAATCTGCCAATATTTAGCAAAGAATGTTTATTTCAATGTCTCCAAAGAAAAGACGGTTGAAGGATTATGGAAAAAGCTCCATGATCTATATGAGAAGAACACATCATCAAACAAAGTGTTCTTGATGAAGAAGCTTTATAATCTCAAAATGAAGGAGGGTGCTTCGGTTGCTGAGCACTTGAATGCATTTAATATTATTACTAATCAACTTGCGTCTATTAAAATCATTTTAGATGATGAAATTAGAGCTATTTTGCTAATGTGTTCTATGCCAGATAGCTGGGAAAATTTAATTGTAGCTATGAGCACTTCAACAACTACAGGGACCCTGAAGTTTGATGATGTCAGCAACAATTTAATGAATGAAGAGTTGCGACGCAAGTCAATTGCTGAAAACCAGGGAGAAGAGGCTCTAGCTCTAGTTGATCGTGGTAGGAGAATGGATCGAGGCTGGCAAGGGTGATCAAGATCGAGAGGCCGATCAAAATCAAGGAGAGGAAGGATCATCTGCTTTCATTGTGGCGAACCCAGGCACATGAAGAAAGAATGTCGATTCTGAAAGAAAGGACAAAAGGATCAGAGACCGTTTATTACAAATCACAAGTCATCAAGCACAAATGAAGGTGAGACTACTGCTGTAGCCACAGATGGTGATGTGTTGTTTACTATTTCAGTAGAGGATGCATGTGTATATACATCTAGCAGGAGCTTTGATTGGATCTTTGACTCTAGGGCATCTCACCATGTAACCCCATGCAAAGATAGTTTTGTTTCATATAATCTCGATGATTATGGTAGAGTGCATTTGGGGAATAATAATTTTTGTAGTATTGTTGGAGTGGGATATTTCCAGATCAAGATGAAAGATGGACAAGATATATTGTTGAAATAGGTCAGGCATGTACCAGAAATGCGCATGAGTTTAATCTCTATGGGATGACTGGATGATGAAGGCTATTCGACAAGCTTCGGAAAATGAGGCTAGAAAATTAGCAAAGGTGCATTGGTCGTGGCCAAAGGACCCAAGACAGGAACATTATACACATTGAAGACACTGATAGGAAAATCAGATTTGGCTGTTGTCACAAAAGAAGGAAATTCAGCAGATTTGTGGCATATGCGTTTGGGTCATATGAGCGAGAAGGGCTTAAAAATCCTTGTTGGTAAAAATTTATTGCCAGGTTTGAAATCCTACAATCTTGATCTTTGTGAACATTGTATATATGGTAGACAAAGAAGGGTTTCATTCCTTAGAGGTGGCTATGACAAAAAGAAAAATGTGTTAGGATTGGTACACTCAGATGTGTTTGGTTCTGTTAACATCAAATCATTAGGAGGAGCATCATATTTTGTAACTTTTATAGATGATGCATCCAGGAAAGTTTGGGCATATCCTATGAAAAATAAAAGTGAAGTGTTTGGAATATTTCAAAAATTCCATGTTGCTGTTGAAAGAGAGACTAACAAATTGCTGAAGTGTTTAAGAATAGATAATGGTGGAGAATATTGCTCAAATGCATTTAAGGAATATTATAACAGGTTTGGCATAAAGCATGAGAAAACTGTGCCTGGTACTCCTCAACAAAATGGTGTCGTAGAAAGGATGAATCGCACTATTATGGAAAAGGTGCGAAGTATGTTGTCCAATTCCGGTTTGGAGAAGAATTTTTGGGCTGAAGCAGTCAGGACCGCTTGCTACCTCATAAATAGATCTCCAACTACAACCTTGGATGGTGGTATCCCTGGAGAAGTTTGGACTAGTAAGAATTTGAATTATTCTCACTTGAAAATCTTTGGATGTGAAGCATCCGTACATATTCCTAAAGAAAATAGAACTAAGCTAGATGATAAATCTATGAAATGCATTTTTTTGGGATATGCGGATGAAGATCTTGGTTATCGTCTACGGGATCCAGTCAAACATAAAATTATTAGAAGCAAGGATGTTATATTTAATGAGTCAGCAATGTTCAAGAGGACTGTAGGTGAGTTGGAGGTTAAGAAGGTTATTGAAGGTTTGAAGAGCAGCAGGAAAACATACCACCAATACAAGGAAATGGACAGCAAATTCTGGAGCATGAAGAACATCAAGTGGAAAATAATGAACAAGAAGAAGAAGGAATCTTGTAGGAACCTTTACAGGAGATTCAACCTGATAATGCACCACCACAATTGGTTCGTAGATCTTCTAGGTCTCATAAGCCTTCACAAAGGTATCCTCCTTCAAACTATATTTTGTTGACTGATGAAGGTGAACCTAATTGTTTTCAAGAAGCTTGTAAATTCGAGCACAACAAAAATTGAAGAAAGCAATGGAAGAAGAAATGAACTCTTTGCAGGAAAATAAAACTTGGGAGTTGGTAAACCTCCCAAAAGGTAGAAAGGCTCTACAAAACAAATGGGTGTACATGATTAAGCATGAAGGTGACGAAAAGAAGGAGAGGTATAAAGCAAGACTGGTGGTGAAAGGTTTTGCCCAAAAAGAAGGGATTGACTTTATTGAAATTTTCTCACCTGTTGTTAAAATGTCATCCATTAGAGTCATTTTTGGTCTAGTTGCTGCTTTAGACCTAGATTGTGAACAGTTAGATGTAAAAACTGCTTTCCTTCATGGTGAATTGGAGGAATAAATTTATATGGAGCAGCGAGAAGGCTTCATAGAAAAAGGCAAAGAAGGCCTTGTTTGTAGGTTGAAGAAGAATCTCTATGGGTTGAAACAAGCACCTCGACAATGGTACAAGAAATTTGATTCATTCATGTTGGAACATGGTTTTTAGAGGTTGGAAGCTGACCATTGTATCTATATCAAGGGGTATTATCAAGGAAAGTATATCATATTATTGTTATATGTGGATGACATGTTGATTGTGGGGCATGATAAGAATAAGATCAATAGGTTGAAGAAAGATTTGGGTAGCAAATTTGCAATGAAGGATTTGGGACCAGCACAATAAATATTGGGCATGCAGATTATGCGTGATAGGAAAAACAAAAGGTTGTGGCTGCCACAAGAAAAATATATCAAGAAGGTGCTTGACAGATTTAATATGAAGGATTCCAAGCCAGTTGGTACACCCCTTGTAGCCCACTTCAAGCTGAATACTGAATTATGTCCTAGTAATGACAAAGAGAAAGAAGAGATGAGCAGAATTCCTTATGCTTCAACAATTGGCAGCTTAATGTATGCCATGGTATGCACATGACCAGACATTGCATATTTAGTGGGAGTAGTGAGCAGGTTCCTTATCAATTCAGGCAAACAACCTTGGCAAACAGTAAAATGGATTTTAAAGTATCTCAAGGGTACTAGCCATTATTGTTTATGTTTTGGTCATGATGAGACTGTGCTTGAAGGATTTACAGATGCGAATATGGCTGGAAATATGGATACCAGAAAGTCCACTAAAGGTTATTTGTATACATTTGCAGGTGCAACAGTATCTTGGGTGTCAAGGCTACAAAGAATAGTAACCCTCTCTACAACAGAAGCAGAGTACATAGCTACAACAGAAGCTTGTAAAGAGATGTTGTGGATGAAGCGATTCCTAGGAGAGACAGGAATAGAGTAGGACAAGTATGTGTTATATTGTGATAGTCAGAGTGTCATTCACTTGGCAAAAAACCCAGCATTTCATTCAAAAACCAAGCACATTGACTTAAGGTACCATTGGATTCGGCATGTGTTGGAGGAAGAACATTTATCCTTGGAAAAGATCCATACATATAGGAACCCTGCTGATATGCTCACTAAGATTCTACCACGAAATAAACATGAGTTATGTAGAGGCATGGTAGGACTCGGTGTGACTTGATGACTCTTATTTGGCTTCAAGTGGGAGAATGTTAAGCGTGAAGCCAAATTCACACAAGATTCTAGATCCTTCTAGATCAAATCTTTCTAGATCTCCACGCTGCCATTAGTTTTTAGATCCCCGGGATTCTAGATCTTTCTACACCGCCATTAGTTTCTAAATCATTCCAGATCTCCATCTCAATCACATACAGGATTCTAGATCCTTTTTCTGCCTCTATAAATTTGTAATTTCTTTGGCCAAGGAAAGCAAGCCAAAGCCCAAGCCTGTTATGTAATGCAAAGTGATTTCTGTTCTCCAGTGATTGTTTTATATATTCCGCTAAGTAATCTTGTTGTTTCTCCATTTGTCTGTTTCTTTGAATTATTCTTTGCTATTGTCGTCTAAGTCTCTGAGTATAAATCCGTTGTTTGTTATGTATGCTCTGAACTAACAAATTGAATATTTGAATAATGTATGCGATTTGAATAATAAAAATACCGATTATCATTGCCACATAAATATTTCCATCACACTGAGGGACCTAAAAAATTTTCTCAAATTTTATGTCTGATTATTCTGCTACGTTATTTATTTGTCATTATTCTTTTCAATTTCAATTTATTGGTAAGTTATGATTTCCCTGGTCAACAAAAACAAACTTTCAATCATTCCGTATTCCAACCTTCGAATTTACTGCGTTTCAAATTTTTCGTCTCTTCTACAAAATCAAACCTTAGTATCCCCGACCACGTTAAAATGAAACATCGCAGATTCAAGAGATTCATTCGGGGCAAAATTAATCTAACAGGATGTTTGTGTAAATTGATCCCTGCAAATGTTTTTCCCTAATAAAAAACAACGTCGTTAAAGTAAGAATACAACGACAGTGCCCATTGCCATTGCCAGGACTCTGTGAGTATGCCCACCATGATTGCTGCCATCTGTGCTCGGACTTTCTCCATCATCAATGCAGAAGACAATAGTAGCAGGGCTCTCCCAGTTGGCATAGTTGGTCGCAATGATCACTGCAAAACTCACGCCTTTGTTGGTTCTTCCAGAATGCGGAAGAACCATCCTTCAAAGGAGGGACATGACCGAATGCTTTCAGGTAACAACCGACTGAAACTGGGGGGATGGGATCCCATGGATGCACCCACTTCATTTGGATTTCTGGGTATTCAGCACTTAATCGTTCCGAAAGAAGGATTTCTTAAGGACCTCTTCTCGGTTTGTGGGCAAAATGTATTTCGATCAGAACTGGTGTTTGCCTGTATTAAAGTTATAAGTTTGTTTGAATCTAGAAAAATCTGTCTGAAGTTATAAGTTTGCTTGGATCTTTAAGGTTGAAAAAAATGTTAGCTTGCTGAAATACACCTGTTAGTTTGCCAAAACACTCGGATCTGCGTTTTCTACGTCGGCGACTGAAATCCCAAAACCACTTTTGGTAAACAATTCGCCAATGCCTAGTAACAGATCACTAGGGCTGTAGGACTGTTTATGTGTCGAGAAAATTTTCTGCAGCCTAAAGACTCGCAATTATTATAAATGTTACCCAGGTCGACTAGAAGACACCTAATAGGGCGTGGTTTACATAAGAAAATTTGATTCATAGGGCGTGGTTTACAGAAAATTTGATTTATAGTAGAAATGGATTTAGTATTATTAAAAAAATTTACTACTTTCAAAATCTTGAAACTTCACAAAAATTCTGCATGATTTTATCAAAATCTTACTAAAATTTCTATTATTTTTCAGACAAATTTGAAACCAATATATTGGCCATTAATAAACCACAGTTTACAATTAAATATTAGTACACTGGTAGTTGGTTGACAAAACATTTAACTTTTTAAACCCGGGCACTTTAACGTTTGGGATGTTAGTTTTGGGTTGTTAATCTAGTTGATGTTTAACTTTGAAAAATAAATATTTATTTATTAATATTGTTAAAAATTTAATTTTCGAATTTTTAAGTGGACTATAGTTTTGAAAATTTTATGGTAGTTGTTGAATTGAGGCTTTTGTGATCCATATCAAGTTTAAGAGAAATTCTTCGACATAAATCACAAGATAAATCATTTGTACCAACAAGTGTAGTTCATTGTCACGATAAGAACTTGTCCTGACGATGAACCACACTTGTTGGTTCGAAACGCCTCGACAAATGATTATGATTTATCTTGTGATTTACGCGGAAGAATTTCTCTTAAAGATTTTATGGTAGCTTTGCATAGTTTAATGCCATGTAGATAACTAACTCATATATCTCATGCAATAATTATGGATGTATAGCTTGAGTGGCTCTAATGGCTAAGGGCATGTGCTTTTTCCTAAAAGGTCACAAGTCCAAAATCAAAGTAGAAGTTCCTGAAGCAAGACTATAAGATTCCATTTGCCTATTAAACATTGATGATTATAGAAACTATATTTTGATAAAAATAATTTTAAGTTATGAAATTACTCATTTTATATCATATTATTTTTCCATAAAATAAATAGATATTCTTTTCAATAATTTTTTTTGAAAATGATTGTTTGGTTAAGTTAAGTTAAATGATTGTTATCTTATCCACTCAAGTTTAATTTTTTACTAATGATATATTGAACTTTGATGTCCTAAAGAATATTGTTATAATCCCTTTCAAGTTAAACATTTTTAGATAAATAAATCTTAGGTTGTCTGTGACTAACAACCTCACTCTTACTTCCGTTTTTTCCAAAAACCCACTAAACTTGGATAAGTTAAATGATTGTTATAATAGTTAAATAAATCAATATTAGATTGGGTGGTACCAACAATCTCACTCTTACTTCAGAATAAATCATGTATGAAGCAGCTCACAAGTATACATAGTCCTACCTAAAATTGGACCACAACTTCCCCACCTAACTGTGAGACCATACCTGTCACGCCCCCAAGCCTACGGTAGTCTTTCAACCATGCCAGCGAGGTGCGGCACTACCAACCATTTTCTTTTCACCGATACTTACGATTGTAGACTACGCCTTAACAATCCATACTTAGTTTTATTTTCGTTACCAAGTATTATTAATGTGCCTTTATACCAATGAACACCCATACACATTCATTATCAATAGCATTATACAAGAGAAATGCACAACAGTATAAAAGGAGGGGCAATTCCCTGCAATATGAGTCTGCCCGGTATCAATATATTATACAATCTTCACTTTTACAATGCACAAGTTAAATCTTGGGAAACCCCAAATTTAAACAGCCAAATTTTCACAACTTCGGCAAACTCGGTTGCCCAGCTCGTCGGCACCTCCGCACGGTCGCCGCACGACTCACCAACCCTTCGTTCACCTCGTCACACGATCGTGTTGTTTGCCCAACTCGGGCGCGCCTCCAAGTCGCCACACACGGGCGCCTATGCCCGAGACACACCTCCGTTCACAATCTCAACACTTCACCGTTTCGTCGTGCACAGCGCGCCCTCACCCGGCCGCCCGTCTGCACGTCCACCCGTTCACCTGTTCAACTTCACTCAAGTCGCCGCACGATTTCACCCGGGTCGCCACACGACTTCACCCGGTTCGCCCGAATGACCTCACCTGGGTCGCCACACGACCTTCTCGGGTCGTCCGAATGACCTCGCCCGAGTCCTGCTTAAACGACCTCCTGAACGACCTACCTGAACGACTGTCTGAATGACCTGCCTGAACGACTGTCCGAACGACCTGCTTGAACGACTTTCCTGAACGACTATCCCGAACGATTGTCCGAACGAGTTTTCTGAACGAATGTTCGAACGAGTTTCCCGAACGACTTTTCTGAACGAATGTCCGAACGAGTTTCCCGAACGACTTTTCTGAACGAATGTCCGAACGAGTTTCCCGAACGACTGTCCGAACGATTTCCCCGAACGACTTTCCTGAACGAGTTTACACCCGAGTTCCGCCCGTCGTGTGGGCTCATCCACACACTTCAGAACTCCTTGTTCGAACTTGTTGATCAAATGATTGATGGTCGTTTGCCTCCAAACGCCCTCCAATATATAAGGGCGGGTGGTGGGTTGTGTCACCCATCCAACCCACACCAAACGCCCGGCCGACTCGTTCATAATGTGTTGTCTCGCCCGGAGGATGGTCAGCCCGCCCAACTCATGGGACCGCCCCCTCAACTCGCCCAACACCTTATAAACTCGCCCAAGGTTCATTTTGTTTCATGTTTCGCACGCACTTCGCATGGTGGAGTTGCCCTGCTTATCGCACGAACTCCAGGTCCTGACATCCTCCCCCACTGGAAGTCATTGTCGTCCTCGACAATATCTCATCCCAGCAACCATCTGTCACCAAGATCACATACCAAGGTATACACCCCATCTGTATGTCATACATCGAAAATCATCTCAATCCATGACCATCGACCACCCTGTCACAATCTCCACATGCTGCTCTCCATCATGGAAGGTTGGCCCCTCCATCTCAAGCTACATGCCCACTGCAACATCGTGTCGACCTCATCATGTGTCGTCCCATGTGAACTGTTGCCATGATACTCCAACACAATGCCAACATATCTCTGCACACTACATGTCCCCATGTCTGAATTAGTTGGGTAGCTAATCCAACCGTCACGCCTAAACCATGAGAGTGAACATCCTCATGCCACCATCAATCGTTTCTCTGAACATCCTGTCACATCATCAACTCGATCAAGAATCCATCCATATAAGTGTAAGCCATGCTCAGGTCCATGAAGTAGTCCTCATCTCATCTGCAACATGCTATCCAAAGTAGTTGAGTCTCGGCTCAACCCATGCCCAAGTGTTGCCACCAAGGCATCATCATCATCATCGTAACTCCATCACTCCAAAGTGTCTGATATCGATCCTCCACATCAAGTCACTCTTTCAAGCCATTCCCATACATGTACTTGAAAGTATGCACCCCATCCTGCATCAAAGTCTCTGACCTCAGCTCCTTAATGCATCAGATCCTCTAAGTCCACCATATATGAAGTCCCCAAAAGTCACAACAATCTCATGTCATCATGAGCTTCATAAGCCATCCAACCAATACTCTAGCAAGCATACAAGTCTCGGCCCAAAAGTTTTTGCAAGATGCCTCAGCTCTCCATGTAGTAAGAATGCCCCATAGTTTGCTCACAACTCCATCCAAGTCCATGGCCTTGTTGTACAAGAGTGCACAACCTCTCCATAGGCTCATACATAAAACATCTCCATGTCACACCAACAAATTCACCTGCACAACATCCCTATTTTGGCACTCCTCATTGGATGCCCATAAGTGACACCTCTACAAGTGCTCCCACATAGTGTCCCTGCATAAGACTGCCATGCTCCATGTCTCCAACTTGATGTCCATGACTAAGTTGTCATGTAGTCCAACCAAATAGACCCATCACAACAATCAGTCATCCCCATCCAAGTCTGCAATCTTCGGTCTAATGAACTCGGTCATCCAACCATATCATCATCATATGAGTCTCTCCATCATAGCTTCCCCCACCAAAGGTTCCATCAAGACTTGCTCTTGTTCTTGGCCATGAGAAGTCCACCCAAGAGTGTGCCCTTCAATCTGTCCATAAGTCATGCCGGGCACTTAGCCATGTGGCTAAAGCATGACCCAATCCTCCACAATGATCATCAAGTTCCACCCTTGTCACGGGCCTTTGTACCTTCTACCATAAGGTCACAAACAACTCCAACAAGTCCTGCAACAATCAACAATCCTTGCTCCTCCATATAAGGTCTCATCATAACCATCCATGGTAGGATGCTCCCTAGTATCGGCAAACTAGCTTTACCCTTCCCTGCATACAGTCCATCTACCAAATGCTCAAATGAAACACAAGTATCAATACTTACTTCACCATCATCATCATGAGGTTCCTCCATGAGAGTACCCTCATCCATACATGTCTGCAAACTGCACGATCCTGGTCCAACTTGATTGATCTCAAGTTCATCCTCCATCATGGTCATGTCTGCAACATCTTCAACCATCACGGCTTCCTCTTCTTTGTTTGCACAATCTGCAACTTCATCTTGCTCCATTGTCCATCCAAGTTGAAGAAGCTCGTCTTCAACATTCTTTTCCAAGACTGCAAGCTTTTCTCGAATACAGGGATTCTCCTTTTTCATCCGCTTCACCCTGTATAAGGTAAGCAAGAGCTTCCCTTCACATTCTTCCAAACCTGTCATGCCTTGTCGCACGTCTTCCTCGGTTCGTACTTCGTTTGGTCCACAGACGCCCAAACCGTGTATACCTGTTCACACGCAGTCCCACTTGTCTACCTGACAAATGCCCAAATCGTATGAACAACATGTAGTACCGCCTGCCCAACTCTACGACTTCCGGTTCCAACCTTCACCAGCTTCACCAAGTTCCTTGCAACCATGAACTGGCCCTTGTTCCACTTGTATGTGAAACTAGCTTCCTTCACCTGCAAGTACCTGCTTCCACTGTCACTTCGTCACGAGAAACCTTGCTCACCAGCTCCAATCGAGCTCTGATACCAACTGTCAAGTTGTGTATCAACTTCAATGCTTCAACACCCGAACCTGTTCACGAGCTCTGATACCACCTCACGATAGTGTAGTGGGATCAGCACTTCTTCGTCAACCTGGTCATCAACCTGCTCTGATATCACCTGTCACGCCCCCAAGCCTACAGTAGTCTTTCAACCATGCCGGTGAGGTGCGGCACTACCAACTGTTTTCTTTTCACCAATACTTACGATTGTAGACTACGCCTTAACAATCCATATTTAGTTTTATTTTCGTTACCAAGTATTATTAATGTGTCTTTATACCAATGAACACCCATACACACTCATTATCAACAACATTATACAAGAGAAATGCATAACAGTATAAAGGGAGGGGCAATTCCCTGCAATATGAGTTTGCCCGGTATCAATATATTATACAATCTTCACTTTTACAATGCACAAGTTAAATATTCGGAAACCCCAAATTTACACTGAGCCAATTTTTCACAACTTTGGCAAACTCGGTTGCCCAGCTCGTCGGCACCTCCGCACGGTTGCCGCACGACTCACCAACCCTTCGTTCACCTCGTCACACGATCGTGTTGTTTGCCCAACTCGGGCGCGCCTCCAAGTCGCCACACACGGGCGCCTCTGCCTGAGACACACCTCCGTTCACAATCTCAACACTTCACCGTTTCGTTGTGCACAACGCACCCTCACCCGGCCGCTCGTCCACAGGTCCACCCGTTCAACTTCACCCAAGTCGTCGCACAACTTCCCCCGGGTCGCCACACGACTTCACCCGGTTAGCCCGAACGACCTCACCCGGGTCGCCACACGACCTCGCCTGGGTCGTCCGAACGACCTCGCCTGAGCCCTGCCTGAACGACCTCCCGAATGACCTCCCGAACGACCTGCGTGAATGATCTGCCCGAACGACCTGCTTGAACGACTGTCCGAACGACCTGCCTGAACGACTGTCTGAACGACCTGCCTGAATGACCTGCCTGAACGACTGTCCGAACGACTTGCCTGAATGACTGTCCGAACGACCTGCCTGAACGAATTTTCTGAACGACTTTCCTGAACAGCTGTCCCGAACGACTGTCCGAACAAGTTTCCCGAAGGACTTTTCTGAATGATTGTCCGAACGAGTTTCCCGAACGACTGTCCGAACAATTTTCTCGAACGACTTTCCGAATGACTTTCCTGAACGAGTTTACACCCGAGTTCTACCCGTTGTGCGGGCTCATCCACGCACTTCAGAACTCTTTGTTCGAACTTGTTGATCGAATGATTGATGGTCGTTTGCCTCCAAACGTCCTCCAATATATACGGGTGGGTGGCAGGTTGTGTCACTCGGCCGACCCACACCAAACGCCCGACCGACCCGTTCATAATGTGTTGTCTCGCCCGGAGGATGGTCGGCCCGCCCAACTCATGGGACCGCCCCCTCAACTCGCCCAACACCTTATAATCTCGCCCAAGGTTCATTTCGTTTCATGTTTCGCACGTACTTCGCATGGTGGAGTTGCCCTACCCATCGCACGAACTGCAGGTCCTGACAATACCCCTACCCCTGAACTAACCTCCTCCTACCTAAAAAAAAAAAATCTTAAATCTTTAAAACTGATACCGATATGTTTCTTTTCAAAAAAACTAAACTATTTAAGTTTAATGTATCCGCTCGTTAAATCAGTTATTCTGGTGTATTCAACACTCCTAAGCATCTTCAACCTTCGAATTCATTGTCTTTTAGACCTTCAAAATTGCTGTCTTTTTAGAAAACCAATTCGCTCTTTCTTCTAGAAAAACAAACCTTAGTGTCCAAGTCCACGTTAAAATAAAACAGCACATGCACCTACCCTAACAGCATTAAAATCTCAATCTCCCGTGACAACACACAATGACCAGAATAAAAGAGAAAGGTAATCTTTGACAATTTTATTTTTTTAACTTTAGAAACAAACCAACACTCTTTCCACTCCAACATCACATCAATTTGTCTCTAGGAGCCCAAGTCTGAACAGCACGTCATTTTCACATGCCCTCTTTACTGTGCAAAATAGCAAAGAAGAAAAATGCCTAATGCAGCAAAATATTTGCAATATTTTCCCCTCTCAGCGGTTATTCCCCTCAAGATTGGTTGATCTAAATAAAAAGACGGAATTAGGAGATTCATTCGGGGGAAATTAATCTAACACGGATGCTTTTCAAGACATAGAATGTAAAATAATCCCTGCAAATCTTTTTTTTTTTTTCTTAATAGCAAACAATGTCATCAAAGTAAGAATAAAGGGGCGCTGACCTTTGCCATGGCCTGGACTCTGTGAGTACGCCCACCATGTTTGCCGCCCTCATTGCTGAGGCTTTCTCCGTCATCAATACAGAAGACAATAGTAGCATGGCTCTCGCAGGTGGCGTAGTTGGTCGCAATGATCACTGCAAAGCTCACGCCTTTGTTGGGGTCCACAATGCGGAAGAACCACCCTTCAAAGGAGGGATATGGCCGACTGATTTCAGGTAACAACCGGCTGAAACTGGGGGGATGGGGATGCCATGGATGCACCCACTTCATTTGGCTTTCTGGGTATTCAGCACTCAATCGTTCTGTAACAAGGATTTCTTAAGGGCCTCTTCTTGGTTTGTAGGCAAAATGTCTTTCTATCAGAACTGGTATCCGCCTGTATTAAAGTTATAAGTTTGTTTGAATCTAGAAGATTGAAAAATCTGTTACCTTGCTGAAATACACCTGTCAGTTTGCAGGGGAAAGGGGTTACATAAGCTGCCAAAACAATCGGATCTGTGCATTCTACGTCGGCGACTGGAATTCCAAAACCATGTGAGTTTTGTGAAAGAATTTCTAGGTATACGTCACTGGAGATACGGGACTGTTTACGTGGCAGCAATTTTTTCTGCGGCATTAAGACTCGCAATCAGTACTCTGCACGAACCCACGTATCTGTAGCTTGTAAGACTTACCATTATTACGTTACAATTACGTTACGGATGATAACCACGCTGTCATAAAAACCAGTACGTCTTTGTATTTTTCCCATGAAAATTATGAGAGATTTTGATAAAATTTAGTAGGGATTTTTGTAAATCCAAGATATAGTTGTCAACATTAAGATTTTAGAGTGTGTTAAAGGTTTTTGATGGCGCTGAATCTATTTGCATCAGCAAAAACATGATTCAAACACTGCCACCTTAAGATTTTAAGAAATTTTTTTATGTGGATTTAGGCCACTTTTGAAGGTCCAGGCAATTCCTCCCCCTCAGTATCTTTCTTCTAAGTCATATGCATAGGCATGGGCATTGTCCAACTAACATAGAATACGGATCTAACATGAGCCGAGAGGGATCCAATTTCTTCACTTGCAAAGTTTTTTATGAGCGGATATTATTTAAATGTTTTGTATAGTTATTTAATTTTTCCTATTTTTATTCAACCGGACACCCTTACACATCGTAGCCTCTTGGCTCAATAAGTCATGTGCATTGGCATGGACACTAATTATTTATGGTGTGGGCATTGTCTAATTATTTATATTATTGGTTGAAATAGAAAATTTTCAATTTTTTTATATTTAAAATAGGTTTCAATTTTGTACATTAAAAGTTTAGAGGTATATTTTCTAAATTTATCATATAATTTTTTTAAATTGTTGACGTATTTTATGGCGATGAATCACATCAATTAGTTTGAAACACATTAACCATCTAAAATATTTTTGTGATAGATTGAATAACTCTACTCACAAAAACCTTTGTTCAAATATACTTTGTTCAAATATACTAAAAATTAATAGTAACAAAATTTCCCTTGCTTAAAATTATAATTCAAGCGAACCCTACTAAATGTTGGAGTTGTCTATAATGCAACTTTTTGGAGATTCTGGTGACGGAATCAGGCGGAAGAAATGAGGTTAAATCTTGATTTTTAGCAGTTAATATGGTTTTTTAACTGCATATTTGGATTCAGCACCCTGAAAAACCCCGGGACCTTTTGATTGTGTAGAAACTAGCTATCAAACTTGGGATTCCAATAAATTGCTACCAGATTTTGACCGGGGAAAAATCCCCTGGAAAACTTTCAAAAAATCTCATTATAAACAACTGACTAAAAATTTAACCAATTATATTATATAATAATAAAAAAATATAACAACTAAACTACTCTAACTACGGCATTGGAAAGGTCAACCATCGCTTTCCAAGTTCGAAAAATGAAAACGCTGAAAGTTGGGTACTCAACTACGGCATTGGACAGGTCAACCATCGCTTTCCAAGTTCGAAAAATGAAAACGCTGAAAGTTGGGTTGATAAAACAGGTATAAACGACAGTTTTTCACCCGTACAAATAAATATTAGTGAACGGGTTGGTAAACAGGATGAACGGATTGATAAACGGGTATAAACAATAGTTTTTCACTCATACTATTAAATATTAGTGAACGGGTTGATAAAGAAGAATCAGGGTGTTAATCTTCAATATTACAATTTAGCTAAAACATGAAATAATATATATTTTAATCACCGCTCCCGTGAGCTCTGCGCGCAGCCCGACCTAGGGTTCCTCGCGCCCCTCCTTCCCCCAGGCTGTGGCGCCCCTGCGCACAGCCTCCTGGCCCCCTCGCTCCGGTCAGCTCCCTGATCCAATCCAGGGCTCCTGCATCCTTTGGCTGGTGCGCCCCTGCGCACAGCCCCGCCCCTCCTTAGCTGCCAGATGGAGGTCCCTGATAGCTCCGCCCCCTCTGAAGATCCTCCTCCCGAAGTTTCTGCCTTCAGGAAATTGATTCAGACTGGAACAACCCGGGCTCCCTCTGCGACTCAGCAAAAATTCATAAAAAGGCTGGACAAGATCCCCTCCGTTGCCCTGCCAGAGGAAGATATCTGCAAGGCTGCCCTGAACTTGGCAGAAAAAGGCCTCATTGGCCAGTTTACTGGCCTATGGCCGTCTCCCAAATCAGTTGAAGAATGGACCCAAAGAAACTGGCAACCTCTGATCAAAAATGGCGTAAAGAGTTTTTTTGTGGGAAAAGGGTTCTTCGTCTTCGTCTTCGAGAGCTCGGAGGACAGAAGCCTAATCTTCAGAAACGGCCCCTATTTCATGGGGCCGCAGGGACTGTACTTAAATCAATGGAACCCTGATTTCGATCCCTCTCAGGACGTCCCCTCAGCGGTGCCGGTGTGGGTCAGACTCCCCCACCTGCCTCTCCATTGCTGGAACCAAAAATCGTTCCAGACCATAGGCAACGCTTTAGGCAAATACATAGACCAGGCTGCAAGAAGAGATCAATATTCCTGCGCCCGTATTTGCGTCGAAGTGGATCTGGAAGAGGGATTGCCAGAAGCAATAAAACTCACGGTTGCAGGTTGGACGCACATCCAGGAGCTCGACTACGAACAGCTCCCTTTTAAATGCAGGCACTGTCATGGCTACGGTCACTTCGCCAAAAACTGCAAAAAGAAAGCTGAGGAGCAGGCTGCCAAACAAAACGAAGACCAATGGACCCTCGTCCAGAGAACAGCGCAAGCAAAGAAAGACTCAGGGAAAAGTACAAACACATCCGCCAGGAACACCGGCAACTCGTCTCAGGAAGAAGTGGAAATCACAAAAGAAGCTGAGGAGATGCAACAAGACCCTCCAATCACAGATCAGGCAAGAGAGAATCGGGAAGAAACCCCGTTGCAAAACAATGAGGGCAAGGGAACCATTCACATTGAAGTCTCTCAAGGCAGCCCCAAAAGCCCGACTTATGCTGATGTCACGAAGAAAAAGATAGTTGAAAGCTCCGAGTCCTCAGAGGAAGAACTCTTTGAGAGATCATCAAAAAGACCCGGAAGAAAATCCCGCAAGGAAAAAAGAGAAGAAGAGGCAGAAAGGCTCAAAACTCAAGGGAGCCAATCCACGATAGAAATGACAATCGGGAGAAGTAGCAGGCCCAGGACTTCTAAGGGCGGCCCCATCCCAAGCACAGGTAAATAATGAAGCTAGTCTCTTGGAATTGCAGAGGATTGGGCAACTCCGCCAAAATAGAAGCTGTCAAAGATCTTTTACAATCGGATCCCTCTGATATCCTCATGCTCCAAGAGACGAAGATAGCAGGTCAAGCCCTGCTGGAGATCAGTAAAACAAAATGGAAAAAAAACACAGGCATAGCTGTCAATGCTCGCGGATCCTCGGGAGGTCTGGCAACGCTATGGAGAGAGGAACAATACCAGCTGATCAACACTCATCAGACCTTGCACTGGATTCACACTGAACTCATTCATATTCCAAGTAAGTTACCTATTTCTCTCATTAATATTTACGTTCCTGTAAACTACTCAGAAAAGAGAGACTGCTGGAAAACTTTGGCAGAATTTTTGGAACAGGAAACTCCCTCCAACATCATCCTTGTTGGCGATCTTAATATTGTTTTGAATGCAAAAGAAAAAAGAGGAGGCACTGTTTCTAGAGATCCAATGGTTGGCGTTGTGGAAGAGCTCGCACAGCTTTGGGATCTTCAAGACTTCATCCCCATCCATGGACAGTTTACCTGGTCGAACAACAGAACTGGCAAAGAGCATATCTCAGCCAGATTAGACCGTTTTTTAGTGCAATCTACGCTTATGAACAAAAAAATTATTTCAACAAGAATCTTGCCCAAGTTGTCATCTGATCATAAGTCGATCCAACTCTGCCTAGAAGACGAAGAGGAATCTGGTCCCATCCCTTTCCGGTTTTCTCCTCAATGGATCGAAAGAGATGGCTTCTGGAGCACGGTGAAAGACACCTGGAATACCCCAATATCTGGCTCCGCCAGCTTCGTCTGGGAGCAAAAACTGAAGCTCACCAAAATCGCTCTGAAAAAATGGATAAAGAAACCAGTGATCAATCCCTCCTCTCTCAGAGCCGAAGCAGTTCAGGTCTTGCACTCCTTACAAATTGATATGGAGAGCGAAAATATTAATGCAAACCTCCTGGACAAAGAAATCAAAGCGCAGAGGGTAGCTCACCAATCATTCCGAACCGAGGAAGAATATTGGAGGATGAAGTCGAGGAGTCTGTGGCTAAAAGGAGGTGACCGCAACACATCCTTTTTTCACCGACAGTTTAGGGCCAGACTCTCAAGGAATCATATTTCAGAAGTAAAGACCTCGACGGGCCAAGTCTACAAGGGCAGTCAGCAAGTTAAAGAAGCCGCAGCCCAGCACTTTCAGAAACTCTACACCCCGGAGGACCAAGGAGATGAAATGGAGGAAGCTGAATTTCTCAATCACATTCCCTCTCTAGTCACTGATGAAGAAAACACAGAATTAAGCAAACCTGTCACCGAGGAAGAAATAATTAAGACTATCTGGTCCATGGAATCTGATAAGGCCCCTGGCCCCGACGGATTTTCCATCCATTTTTATAAAGTCTGCTGGGATATTATAAAAAAGGATCTGCAAAAGATGATAAGGGATTTCATGTCTAAAGCAAAGGTCGGCGGCAGCACGAACTCAACCTACCTAGCCCTGATCCCCAAAGACTCTAATCCGGATACCTTTGCCAGATTCAGGCCAATTTCACTTTGTAACGCCTCCTATAAGATCTTAGCAAAGCTGCTAGCCAACAGAATGAAACCCCTCCTTCCTAGAATCATCTCTACTGCTCAAGGAGGCTTTGTAAAAGGTAGACATATACTGGACAACGTCATTCAAGTCCAGGAGACCACTCACTCCAGTAAGCAGAGGAAAGAGAAAGGCATGATAATAAAGCTTGATATGGCGAACGCATTCGACAGAGTAAATAGAGCCTTCCTCAGTAAAGTACTGCTCTCATTCGGCTTCTCCACTCAGTTCGTCAATCTGCTCAAAGCATGTATGAATAACCCCTGGATCGCTCCTCTCATAAACGGCAGGCCGACTACCTTCTTCAAAGCCAAGAGGGGCATCAGGCAGGGATGCCCTCTATCCCCCTACCTCTACATCATCTTGGCCGAGACCTTAAGCAGAAAACTTGAAGCCGAAAGGCTGTCAGGCGCCATTCCAGGCCTTAAATCCTCCAACAGAACAAGTTCCATCAATCATGCTTTGTTTGCAGATGACTCGATCCTTCTGGGGGGCGCCTCAATCAGAATCGCAAAAGCCTTCGACAAAGTCATAAAGAATTACTGTAAAGTTTCTGGGGCTCTGGTAAATGATAGCAAAAGTGAAGTATACAGCTGGAATATAGATCAGCAGGCCCTTTCCGCCATAGCCAACACCCTTGGCTTCAAAGGGCACTCTCATTGGGAGAAAATCAAGTATCTCGGCCTCCCTATAATCTCAGGAATTAATAAAAGATCACTCTGGACAGACATCATCAGCAAAATTAAGTCCAAGATCTCGAAGCTGGGAGGCCACTGGTTGACTAAAGGAGGTAAGGTTATTTTACTCAAATCGCAGCTCTCTTCTTTATTAATCTATCAAGCTGCTTTCTTACTTGCCCCCAAAAACATCATGGAGCAAATCTCCACGCTGCTCCGAAACTTCCTCTGGCAAGGCGGCAGGGGCAATGACAAGAAGCTCCATCTAGTCAACTGGGAAACAGTCAAGAAACCCATCGACGATGGAGGTCTGAATATTCGAGATCCTTCCTTGGTCAATCTTGCATTAGGAAGCAAGATTCTATGGAAAATTTTCAAAGAGCCTTCTCATCCTGTAAGTCTCACCCTGCGAGCAAAATATACAAACACCGTAGACTTGAGAAACCTCCACCTGGAAGACACTGCCAACTGCACGCTGCTTTGGAAGCTTTGCCTGAGAAGCAACAAAAAATTCAAGAGACTCATCTATCGAATCCTAGGTAATGGCAAAGGAACCAGGCTCTGGCTGGATAGGATAATGGGGAGTAACGCTCTCATATACAATGAAGAAATCGCAGACTTAAGGGAATGGCTAACAGCAGCAGGGAAAACAAGGCTGAGCGATATTTCAGAGTGGGATCCGAATGGCGACTGGGTTGACTGGGCAATCCCTGCTCCTCCAGAACATCTCCAACAGCAAACAATAATCCTCAGGAATCTCCTCATTGATGCCGCCCCGATACATAGCTTGATGCCAGATCGCTGGGGATGGGGACGCACTGGAGAATACTCAGCTTCCGAGGGATACAGAGCTTACCAGGCAACGGGGAATAGCATCCATAGTCCGACTCTGTGGAAGAGTATTTGGGACTCTGCAGGCCTTCCGAAAATAAATTTCTTTACCTGGACCTTGATACATAACAAGATTCTTACAGGCGATAACTTAACCAAGAGAAACTTCGCTGACCCCCATTGGTGCGCCCTCTGCAGATGTAACGCTGAAACAACTCATCATCTCTTCATAGAATGTCAGTTTGCAAAAGAAGTATGGGGTTTCTCGCTCCAAGATTTTCACTTAACCTCCCCTGAATCGAATTCAATTCCAGCTCTCTTCGCGGACTGGATCCACAGGTATCCTAGGCGCATCCCTCAGAAATCGATTTGGCACAAAATCTGGAATGCGTTGCCCAAATATGTCTGTTGGAAGATCTGGTTGGCCCGCAATCAGAAGGTTTTCTCGGACCTCCGCCTATCGCCCCTGCAAGTAGCAGCCAAAGCCAGAGCTTTGTTGATTGAATCAGTGCAGCACCATTATGTCAAAGAGGACCCTTTCCTTCAGCAGGTTGAAAAACGATGGCTTGGCAAATTTGAACCGCAGCTCAAGAATTCTCTCCTCTCCCCCATGCTGGAGATCCCTGACTGGAAGTTGAGAGAAGCAGACGGCCCCTTTCAGGCTTGGTGGCGAGCTCAAAATCGAAGCTCAATTTTCTTCGACGGGGCTTCAAAAGGAAACCCCGGTCCCTCAGGCGTTGGCGGCATCATCTTCTCGCCAGAAGGGCGATCCAAGGACTCCTTTTGCTGGGGCCTCGGAGTGAAGACCAACAACCAAGCGGAGCTGCTCAGTCTACTCAAAGCCTGCCAAATCGCCAGAGAAAAAGGAGTCAAGGACATCCAGATATTTGGAGACTCGGAGATCCTCGTCAAAAAGCTGAACTACGGAGAACTCTTCAGAAACGCCGACCTCAATAGAATCCTGGAAAGATTGAAAAGAGTCCTCACTTTCTTCACAACATACAAAATTTATCATATCCTCAGAACTTCAAACAACGAAGCAGATATGATGGCAAACAGAGGGAGCGCCCTGGACAGAGGTTGGTTACACATTAATGAGGTCAAAACCATAGAATTGCCTCCTTAAGTATAGAATCAGTCGCTGCTCGAAATGTGTAAGCAGAATGTAAGCTGGGCTGCCACGGCAAAGCCCCACTCTTATTTCTTTCAGCTCTATTAATATATCATAACCGTTTTCGTTATAAAAAAATA